>QKMX01351699.1:45256-58039 GCA_003401595.1 Venustaconcha ellipsiformis
CATCCGAAAAACTCATTCATATTTTTCCATACAAATGCAGCAACCTATAAATACATCCTCCCTGGATATGAACAACAAGGATTCCAGTTTTGTCAGTGAATTATGCAGAATCCAATATTACAAAGATTTTCATGATCTACACGTAGCACAGTGATCAAGTTGCAATTCATCAACAAGAATATCATCAGTGATCACATAACTCTCCAGTAGCCAACATTTCTTATCAGAATAAAAAAAAATTTCAAACTAAAGTGAACTGGGCAACTGGAATTCTTGCCCCTGAGAATGCATAAATGTCAAAAACAAAAAAAAGAACCTTTTGTAAAATATCTAATTACTGATAATGAGTTGATAAAAAAAAACCCAAGAGGTTAATTTGTTAATTTCTTTATTTTTTTCATCAGTGTCATCAGATCTGTTTCAGAAACTATTACCATTGTCCATCCCCGGAAACCAGACTTTAATGGACTGAGTGGCTAATACAAGACTCAGACACTTGTGACTACCTTGATTAGCCACTGCAGCTAAGGCCTCACAGTTTCTAGCATGAAGTTAAAATCAAAACTTGAACTGGTTAGTCAAGTGTTTACTATGGGTCAATGTAACCTATTTTTTTTATTACAGTGTGGTACTCATCAAATTACTTTCCCTCAACAAATGGTATGACTGCAGATATAACAGTATCTATACATGATGTAGAAACAAATGTGGTCATGAATTAAATGCAAAAACTTTACAAGACAGCACAATGTGAAATGCTGGTCACAGTGACCTCATTTTGCTGGAAGGGTGTGGTATTTTTGTTGCCTGTTGTTAGTTTTAATGGCACATTATTTGCTATATCATGCCAAGGAAATTAGACCTAAGTGCCATTCCCAAGGAAATACCAAAGCAGCTGACCCAGGCAGTGTCTTGAACCAGCAGCTCTTCTATGAAAAGTCCAATGCACTACCAAGAGAGCCACCATAGCTCCACTTTTTTGTGTGGTGCTAACAAAGATGAATACAATTATATCAAGTTTGATTATTCCGGCATGAGCAGTGACTGGAAAAGAAACTTTAAACAGTGAAGCATAAAATTAGGGTCATTAATCTACTTTTTTGATAACAGTGTAGTAATTACCAAAATGCATCCCCTCACCCAAGTGCTAATGTGCCAACAGCAAACACTTAACCCAAGCCAGCAAAACTGTCAAATGTTGGTGACAATGACCTTTTTTTGTGTTAAGATTGACAGTAAAAGAGATGCATACAATGCTTTACTTTGATGATTCCAGCATTCAGAGACCTTGAGAAATAAACTTTGAACACAACATTTAAGTAAAGTTAATGAAGCATGAAGTATAGGTAAAAAATAATAATACTAGAAAATTTATAAAAACAAATACAATCTGAATATCTGTAGAGTATCAATCTTTGCTGAATGCAAATTACTGCTGTCTTACATTTTGCTCTGGACCCATACTGTCTGCTATATACAAACATTTAAATAATAATTCTGTTAATTGTATGGTTCAGAACACATTGCAATTTGGGGTCTTGTTTCTAAGAAGGTCAGGCTGAAGTGAGTAAATGTCAGTCTTGTTATCTTGTTTCCATCAAAGTCTGGTCTAAAGAAGAACAACTAGAAGTACTTATAGCGAACTATAAAAACTTTGCACAGAAGGATCAAGAAGGAGCAACAGGTGTTAAAATTTGGCAAATTACAAGAATAATATTTTACAGTACCTGTGGAAGCTTTTTATCTTCATCAGAAAGTGAATCAATGGCATTGTCAAATACTTCTTGCACCAAGTTCCTCTCTTCCTCTGTAACGAGTTGTTTAATATACTCAATTAAACAAATATTTAGATACATTGCTATGAAAGGCGTGAAAGTATCATATGGTCAGAAAGAAGGAAAACTATAGAAAAAAAACCCAAAAAAACAAGGAAAACGTTTACTACATGACCAATCTGCTTACTCTGCATTGCCTCTGTCAAAATAATTATTTTGTGAGCAGTTATCAAACCAAGTGAAATTAATTATATTAAATGTACATAAAATAAATAACACAAACTGTTGATAATTATCTTTAAACATTACAAGTTACATATTTAATAAAATAAATATCAATTTAAAGCAAAGATGCTACAATGCTACATAAAGCACAACATCAAACTTTACAAGGGAGTAGACAGAACAAATGACTGCAAAAATGCAAGAGGCTGTTGTTATGTTGTTTGCACATATTCATTATATTTTCAATTTCATCCTTGAAAGCTTTGGATTGTTTCATGCAATACATCAATTTTGTTCAATAAAATCAACTTAACAACAGATGATATTGTAACAGCAAGGTTACATGTATGTGAAATTTGTTATGTTGAAGACCAGAGAAAATATTTTGTTCAGTAGCAGAAATATAAACATTTGGCAATTCCATCCAAGTGTCATAAAACAAATGTGAGCTAAAAGTCACTGTAAATCTCATGCAGGCTTGAGCAATTGCAAGAATATATGTCTTGGTATATTTTAAATGACGATGGTAATCATATCTCCTGCTATGAGATGACTCAAATTGGCAAATGATGTTTAATAAATGTAACTGTATCCCTTCCGGCTTTTATTCTCAAGAATCTTTTTTACTCTTCTGTACTAATTAGTAACAGTCTTTATGTGGCTTTTTTTCCCTTTCGTCTTCGACATGCATCACTTGCTGGATGCCATATTAAAAAAATTCTATAATCAATAGTTTTGATCATAAAATGCTTTGCATAAAAAATATGTGCAATTTAAAGCATCTGAGGTACTACTGTAATGTTAGCCTGGTTCCCTAACTCTACTAAATCCAAAATGAAACCTGGAACCAAATCAAACACAGATCAGTCAGTTATCTGAATTTTACCACAACAATCACATTTCTGTAGTTTTTGCTTTTATTCCATAAGTTTATATTTTAAGAGACATTTTCATAAGATTTACAGCAAAATTATAAAGGTTGGCAGGTCTTAGATTACAATCATCATGAACACTACCCCCCTTTTTTGGGCATATTTTATTTTGATCATGAGGTGCAATAAGAACAATGTGATGGAATACCTATTTTTTGTCATGGCTATTCCCTTCCTAACTTGTCTATTCTAATGCAGTATATGTAATCAAATTTAAAATAGTGTATGCTGCTTTACCATAATTACAGCTGATATATGTCAAGTTAATACTGATGATCATGTAAACATTTTAAAATTCTTCTCAATGTTGGGTCCAATATTTGTTTATGTGAAATCTCTTTCCAAAAATGATATTTTTTTACACATCATATTATTTTACTTTGAAAATTAAATGTTTATTTTTTACATACAAAAATTACATAAAGCATTCTGGATGACATAATCCATATACAAGTTGATTTGCAGTATAAGTTGAAGCCCATATTTCCTGGTTAAAAAGTATCGGCTTTTAGGCCAGCAAATATGGTAGTATATATGTTATTGCTTATACTTGCTTATAAATAAAGTCAAACAGAAAACAACAAAGATCTGAGTAAAGCTGCAAACAACAAAGATCCTGATCTGCTGTCACATAATGCACCTGCAGACCAGGGTCTACGTTGTTTGTTTGTTCTACTGATTGCTCTATATAAACTGCACAAACCAAGATCTGCCAGTGCATTATGCAGTTTGCATTTAGGCTCATCTTACAAGTGACAGTATATATGACTGTCATGTACTACCTGTGTTAAAATCCAACTTGGACATCTGTAATGCATAGGCTTCACAATCCTTGCGGCTGAAACTGAAGACAATCACTGGGGCAAACTTCCGTTCCATGATCATCTTCACAATCTTAAAGCAATTGGACTCATTGTCTGAAAAAAAAAAACAGTTAAAACTTTTATCCTTGTGTGTGTGTGATATGTACCAATGCCTCACTAA
Source organism: Venustaconcha ellipsiformis (assembly GCA_003401595.1). Classification (NCBI taxonomy): domain Eukaryota; kingdom Metazoa; phylum Mollusca; class Bivalvia; order Unionida; family Unionidae; genus Venustaconcha; species Venustaconcha ellipsiformis. The sequence continues at coordinate 49,173 of QKMX01351699.1, forward strand.
ATGAAAATATTAATTCTACAATGGATCCCAAATGATATCCACAGCTGTTTCTCATTGAATTTTCACATCGTCATTTCAAAATGCAGTTAAAATTACTGAAATCATTTCATGCACGAATGATTTAAAGTTTTTAAACATAATTCATATTTATATACAGTGCATAATTCATACTATATATGACATGTAATGAGTGGCAAGTTTTATGTTGTTTGTCAATACAAATGGTATCAAAATAGTTCATAATCAAAACAAATTAAGTAATTTTACATACATTTAAAGAAGCAGATGTAAACGTTCACTGGGCCACAGATACAAATATCATTCACATTGCTATTTGGAATGAACTAAATTTTCATGAGATGCTAGAAGGAACATACTACGAGGCATATGATTTACTGTAATACCGCAACACCATTAAATCTGTGTAAGGGGTCAATAAAGTATATTTTACATATTATTCATTGTGAGTTTTTGGGTGACAACATTTCTTGCAGTTAAAACTTTTATGTACAATCTCAGGTTTAGAGTGGGAAAAATTCAAAGGCAACATTTCTCCTTCCTAGACATACATGTGAATTCCCTATTTTCAATTTATAGCAACTGTATCTGACACTTCCAAGAAAACAGACTGGTTTCTTCAATCTGAAAATTTGCCTGACAAATTCATTATATTGATAATATATTAGTTAGCATGACAGTCTGTACTTTCAAAGAAAAAGGCACTAGGTGTAAAGTGAAACAGGCATTAACTATGAAACTTGTGAATGTTATATTACTGAAAAATGTCAGAGCAGATGGATCTTTTCAAATATCAAAGCATGTCAGACCAGAAAAGAGACAAATCAACAGTTTTACAAATCTGAAGAGAATATGAGAATGAAGAAATACAGCAGCCAGATTGAGAATCCTGTCAATACTCATTGCAGAATTTGTGAACTTCATTACTATTCAGTGAAGTTAGACATGTAGACTAGTTAAAGTGACTGCTGAATGTAAATAATTGATCAGTATGTTTTATGTATTTTGGTTCTAATGGATTTTGCCCATTTGTGACAATCTAGCTGCAGAACCAGGTTAGTAGTAACAAAGTACTTTTTTCACACAGCATACTGTAATTATGGCATGTAATATAGAGACTACACCTTTTATGCTCAAATTTGGCTTTCTGGCCACTTATATTAGCAATAAGTATGCTTATACCACTTTTGGGGTTTGCATGTAAGCCTACTATATTAACAGACATGGAAAAATATTCACTCCTTGACTGGCAACAAAATATTGAGGTTGGCGATTATTTTAGTGACAACATTTTTAAAGTCAGTGCCATCCTTGTGTGTGTGTGGATAGACTGCTATTCAAATATATATAAATTATATAAACTTTGTACAAAATAGCTGTTTCCTAAATTTACAAAAAATTCTTAAGACCACTCCAAAAAAAGTGATTTTTTTTTCTTCAGGGCAATATGAATGCAGATAAGTTTAAAAATTGCCATGAACATATATACTTTGTAATTTTACTGTATAAGTTGATGATTTGTTTTTTTCTCCAATTCTTCCTTTCTTACTTTTGAAACCTCCTTTCCTTCCCTTGAGATCCCCTTTAGCAGCATCACCAGCATCTCTCAGTACAGCCATGGCCATGTTGAAATTTTCCTCTCTGAATTCACCCTGTTACCAAGAAAAGAAAAACCTGATCAAATATAACTATCACAACCTTATATGCAATCCTTTGAATTATATGCATATGCTCAGTCATCTATAAACTCCAGTGTGATAATTGTGAAAAGACTACATTGGGGAAACCGCTAGAAGCCTTGAAACAAGATTTAAAGAACACTTCTATACCAACAGAGAATCCCAGACAGCAGTTGGTGAACATTACAGAGGATCAGGGCATACTTTTTCTTGGGATAACATCAGAGTGCTTGGTAGAGAAGCAATACCCTGATGAGAAAAATAAGAAAAGCTGCTGAAATCATGTAGGGGAAACCATGCTGAACCACGATTCTTTATTCGAACTTCCACCATTGTAGAGAAGCATTTTGTTATGTGGTTAACATTTAGTTGATCACATGACTCCAGTCCAGTTATTCCTCTGATGAAGTCCTTTTGTGATAAGGTCAAATGCTAAGAAGTGATAACCCATTATGCAACAGAAAGGTATCAATTCTTAGTTTCACTTAATGAAAAAATAGATGTAGCAATCAACAATATTCATTCTCTAAAGGTGTATTAGATCAATGCTTTTTGTTGCCAATAATTCACAAGAAAATAGGATTCCTTTTTTCTGTAACTAGGAACAATTATTTCATTAAACAACTGTCAAGGTCAAAACTTGATTCTTCCTTTATTATTTTACTAGTCAAATTCTGATACAGTGACTTCACTGCAAGTACAACTTCTCATCCTTGAGGAAATCTGAGAACCAATTCAATTAAATTCACTAACAACTCTGGAACTTGCTTCTCCAAAATCAATTGTATCCATGAAACAAAGTTTTTCATTCACAAGTACTCATTTTGCTTGGCTGCCTTACCTTTGATCACAACTGTGAATGTGCAGGCTAATTTAAGGTAGTATTACTTACATGACAATGGTAATAAAACATTTTGAGCATCTGAAATGAACCTACCTGACACATGACCTTGAATACTAGCTCTTACTCAGGTTCTGGGCACTAACCACTGTTTTCAACAATTAAACAAGGGATATATCAAGGTTTCATTTACCAATTTTTGATTATGATTTTCTTCATGTTCAACAAATAGGGGCCAATTTTGGGGGGATTTTCTAGCTAAAAGAATATTGCCATACATGCCTGACCCCACATAATAAGTGGGATCCAGTTGTGAGTCATAGAGGAAGTTTTGTATTAATACCAGATATATTTTCATTACATGTCACAAAAACATATCTAAATACATGAAGATGAAAAAAAGCAAGCTTTTACATTTGGGAAATAAATTTGTCTCTTTATTACATATGAAATTTGCTTTTGATTCAAAGCTTTGAAGATTAAATTCCCTCTTCAGCACCTCCATCCCATTTGTTTGCAAGTTCACTTCAATATCAATCATGTTCATTGATGGAGTCTTAATATAGCAGGGATTTATGAGAACAGTAGGTTTGGGATGACCTATTCTTTTGCAATAAATAACATTTTTGTAAATTATTTTTCTACAGCTGTTCAATATCAATAAATGAACACTGCCAATATTTTGAGCACAGGCAAAGACTGGTCATGCAAAACTGGATACAGTGTTATAAACTTTGTAGTGATTTGCACCATTATACAAAAGGCTGCTTATAACATACTGATTTGTGATTTTACATATTTTAATGGAAATATAATTCTGTTTGAAGTAGAAATTGTTTGTTTGCAGCTGTTTGCACATTGAATTTATGATATAAGCTATGCCATACACTAAGCCATACCTAGTTTTAAATGAATGTGTGAAAGTCTGAACCTGTGTTAAAAACATTGGTGGTACATGCTGATTTTACTACATAGTATTGTTTCCATTAGGGATTTAGCTGCTAAACTAGAGCAAAATTGAAATTTTAAATAATTTGTGAGAAAAAAATGTATCATCCAATTCTAACTTTTGGTTTTCTGATGTAGACTTTCATACCAACAATTAAATTTGCTAACATGATAACCAGGACTAATACAACTTTAACAAACACTTTCTTTAGAACCTACAAGGGTTTTTCAACAAGAGTAAACATGGGTTTTTCAACAAGAGTAAACAATAAAATCCAATAAAATGTACCTCTGAGCCAAAATCCCTGAAGGGCTAATAACAACTTTCGAAACTGTTTCCTTCTACCACTATTTCTACCTATTTAATTGCCACTCACACTTGAGACTTTTATCACATGACTGCAGTTCTTAATATTTGAAAATGCATTTTTAATAATAATCCCAACTGATTAGTTTCTCAAATATTTGTTCAGCATACAGTAAATTTTCTTAAGTAAATGCCTTCCCAACCCCTTTAAAAATAAAGAAATGCTTACCTCTGACTCAGATATATCCAATTAAGGAATTCTATTAAGAAAGCACAATCTACACCCATTAACCATCCCATTTACACACAAGATATCCTAGGATGAATGAATTCAACACAAAGCAAAATACCTAGCAGGTGCCATATCAACTTGGCCATTGCAATTCTATTCAATACACAAGTATATTTAGGCAGGGAATTTACATCAGCACACATTGTTTAGTTTCTAGACCTTGAATGCTTTTTATATTTTTGTCTTAAGTGGATCATTACAACAACTGATAACTGTAAAGTACATGTACCTAAAAGTACACTCTGAGATAAGAATAAACATTATTAGGGACAGTCTTAAACAGAGGTACACTTTTCATTATTGGTGTAGCTATTAGGCAAAATTTTACAAAAAATGTGTTTAAATTATTTTAGTGTATCTGATCAATGAAATCTAACAAATAAAATGGGAAACTAGTTTTCATTTCTTCTGAATATTTAGCATATCCTACATTGATACAAGAGATGACTTATGCAAATATGTCCTCACTTGTATATTTTTCAAATTATTCATATATTTGACACTACTGTGATACATATTGTATCGAGAGCAATGATACATATTTCGATTCAAAATTGCTGGCAATAGCCAGATCTATAATTTACCCAATCCAACATCCAAGCAAGTCAGATTGAGCAATGCAGCACATTCTGTTTTAATGATGCTGACAAGATAGTACAGAGGACATAACTTTATCGAGAAGCAAATGGTGGCAAGTCAATTATTTTTCGCAAAAAGAATTTCCATGCCTTAAATGTAATGCTATTTCAATTTATTGGTCAAGCCCACAAAATGATCATTTTTCCTGCCGCAACTATAATCTCTGAAGAGACATACAATCATGCATCACCCAGCATGATGGGAAATCTATGTAAAATGTGCATACAGAGTCATTTCAGCAGTCAAGATGCTATAAAGACTACTTGGAATCTCTGTTGCTTGATTGAGGAAGTTGCTGATCTGTGATATTTCCTGCCTAAAATGTGTCACCAGGATTACTGTGATATTTCCTGCCTGAAATGTGTCACCAGGATTACTGGGTACTCTGATTACCTCCCTTTCTGCAAGACTGTTTTGGAATAATAGGGATGAGAGAAAGGCATTTAGAACATTTCAGTTTCAGGAAGGACACTGACTGCCCAGGCTTTTGGATCTAAGATTGGTGAGACAAAGGTCGGTAGTTTTGCATTCCACCTCATGAAAAAGAGGTCCACAAAAGTTGACTACAGCAAACCGACGCTTAATTGAGAACTGAGAAGCAAAGTATGACATGGTCTTGAATGGCTGATTCCATCAAGACAGTGAATCTGCAGGGATCCTAATCCTGATAGGCAGGCTTAAATGTAAATTTGGTTCTCCCTTGCCTTCTGATGTACATGACAGTCAAGTTCTTAGGAAGAAGGAAAGCAAATCAAAATGTATTCGCCATCAAGGCTTCAAATCCTGATGATGGGAACGCAACTCACTTCAATGAAGGGCAGGTCAGAACCTCAGAGTCTATATGAAAATGCCATTACCATATATACTTGCATAAAAGTTGCATACACCAAGATCTGTCATTGCATAATGTGATGCCAAACTGATCTGGGTCTATGCAGTTTGATAGGAGTAAACAGTATAGAGCCTGATCTATTTGTGAAATATGCAGACCTGTTTACCCTCCACCCAACCCCAAATCCATAAGTGTAGTTTTACAAACCAAATGTGTAGTTTAGGATGCTCGTGTGGTCAAACTCCTGTGGAGAAATTTTACTTCCTGGGAGAGGGGAGAGACAGGCATGTGAAAAATGAAAGTAGAACATTTAGGCAAAAAAAGTTATTTTCTAAGTAGACTGAAAATAAATTATGTAAAAAACAACACAAAATGATCATAATGCATTATTTAAATAAAGTTTAGAATAGCATGGTTATAAAGTATGTTAACTACATAAAATATTTTAGGATGGATAAAATATATAGGCTATTTACAAAGCATGTCTTTTTTCAGTTATGAAAGGATTGGTAATAACATCCCTTCAGGTTCTCTAACTAGGTAATGTGGTTACATGAAAAATCTGTTTTTGCATAACATGCAAAGAACATGAGATCTGAGTTTTAATTCCTTTAACATAGGCTCTCATTACTGTATTCCTTTTTGATTGTTTGAATTGCCAACATCACTTATTTTTTCAGCAGACTGTTATCCTTAGCAACAACTATGTTCAAAATAGCGATATTCTTGGACGAAGCAAAGACCTGAAGCTCCAACTCAAATGATATAAGAAGCCATAAAGGCAGGAAGTTATGATTAACTAGAAACAGTCCAAATTAGGGTTTTTCATTTATGGTTTGTGGATTATTCCAAATGAGCAGTTGGGTATGCAAATGCATAGCTGCATAATTTTGGGGATGAAATGTGTATAAACTCAATGCATAGATTTAGGAAGTTCTAATCATGTGATGACAGGTCAGGGTCTATATTGGCTGTAATTAGACTTGTACACGAGTATATGAGTAAGACAGGTCAGAGTACCCACATAGGCAAACAGTGTCATGACCATTCAGCATTTTAGTACAAAATCTTGCCTTGATGTTGACAGATAATGATATCTATATCTGTTTCACACCAGCTAAAAATTGAAGGAAGCATATATTTTTTATCTGTATTTTGTAAACATAAAAGTCTGCTATCTGATTTGCTCATATAGAAAAATCTACAGGTAGTATGTAAGATTTGTTTATTTGGTTCATGCAATGAAAAAATCTACAAGTCTACATAATCATGAGACAACTTACATTTTCATCAACGACCATATGTATGCCATCTCCTCCTGATGGGTAGATATAATGCTGTAGTGGAGTGGGTCGGAAATCTGTGTACACAACATGACAGGGCTGCAATAAAATCAATGGGAAATGTATGTGTTTGAACTAGGATTAATTTATTCATAAGAGTTAAACAAGCAATCTACTTCAAGCATTATGCCTAGACATCCAAATGATGAAAGAAAATAATGTTATGGTTTAGGATACTTATGATATGCATTTTGGCCACATGATTTCAAATGAACACAGCAGAAACTAAACATCATAACGAATTTTAACTAATTATCTGAATTACACTACTGTATTTACAAATGGGTAAAAATAATCAACTGTAACTTACACAATTAAATTTTTTCTAGTTTATAAAACTTCACAAGAAACTGAAAAAGTCAAAAGCAAACTAGTTTGAAACAACCCCTTAAAATGAACATAAGAGCACACTTCACACCAATGTTCATCTATACAAACCACAGCAGTCAATGATATTACAGATGAGAAACATCAATTTTACCTGTTTAAGGTGTTCATTCAAACTTAATGCGAATCTTGTGGACTTTGTCTTTTCCTTCCAATACTTTCCCTGAGCACATTAATGTTAGCATTATAAGCCCTATTACCTACCATATCAAGCCCTCCCAAAGACAAACATTCCTTTTCTGTCTATAATATATAAAAGGCAGTAACTTTTGCTCATTACATACCCTTGCAACCTATAGCTTTCTCTAATGAACTGAAAATATTGTTCACTTTGTCTCACAAAATCAAATGGAAATTTGCGTTACTTTTCATCCCATCCATTGTGGATTTTATTTTCAGATATATTAAGGTTTATTCTACAGGTGGTATACATTATATTTTCAATTTTGACCATAATTATGTAATTTTTTTCACCTATTTTGACTAAGCTTCCACATTCTCTAATTGAATGGCTCAAAATGGTTACACTGTAAAAGAAAGTGCTGAAGTTCATCTTCATAATGTCTATTTATTTATCACCCCTATCATAGCCAGCATCTATGGCATTTGTAAAGCAATTATTATGTATTTATTTTTTTATTTTCTGACTTGTTGCATCAAAATTAACTATGATGACTACATAAGCTAAACAAAAAAATGCAAAGCCAGCAATAAATCTGATGGCTTGTGTCTCACATGTACAAAGTGTACATTGTCTGCTATGTATAGCATGTGCACCAGAGAATACATGGTTGACAGTTACATGGAAAACGGCAAAACACAGGAAGTGATATGGAAAATCAAAGGGCAGAGAGTACTGATGTTTTTAACATTCACCTTATATTGAGTCTTTGACCAGCCTAGTCAAAGACACCATTAGATATGGAGACATTTTATACTTTGGGGAAGTTTCCACACAATTCTAGGCAGCCCAGTGGTGAAAGTCCCCATAAAGTCTGAACTTAGCCATTGGGCTTGTAAGTCCAGGCACAAGGGGTTTCTAAATGACTTTAATGAATCATACTATCTAGCCACACCTCAGTTCTGATGCCAACTCAGCTACCAACTGTAACATCCAGTTCTTGATTGATACCGTCTAGCCACAACTCAGTGATGGCATATGCCAGCACAAGGAGATATAGAATTGTTTGCTGCTCAAACTGAAAGCCAGCTAAAATCCTAATCCAATGCATGAAGACAATCTGATAATCTTCGAAGACAGTTGTATCAAAGGAATAGAAAACATAATTTCACTACCCCTATGCACGCACTCTCTCATTATCGACTTGTGTCCTTTCCACCCGAGGACAACTATCTGGTAGACACCCAACCCTTGTTTTTTTTTTTTTGAAATTATATTGTACTGATTTCTTTCTGCAAAGCAAAAGGGTGATCCAAAAACTGTCTCGGAGGAATTTCAGTTCTCATTCTGCCAACCCCTTCCTCTTGTGGCAGTTAATAGTGATGTCCAGCACTGTGGCATCATGCCACAGACCTGTAGTATGATGTCCCACCCAGTTACATTATCCTGGCACCAGGCCA
>QKMX01351700.1:0-12678 GCA_003401595.1 Venustaconcha ellipsiformis
AGGCCTGATTTGATTAAATGGAAAAACTCAAGTGAAATCGAAAGCTGTTTGACCTACTTTTGGTATGTTGAGTTACTCTGCCAGGAGTGCATTAACATACCAATGTTCATGTGTATAATTTAAATAGTGTACAATATTTTGAGGATGTTGCAAATGAATAGCTGAAATTATGTCAATCAAATGTGCAATTAAGTCATTGTGACCTAGTTTAGGTTTAGCCAAGTTACCCTCTATAAGATATATTCATGTATCAGGTTTTTATGTGTAGGCAAACATGGGTCCTAGATATTGATGGTATAAAAACACAAGTCACTAATGTGTGCAAATTAGGTAACAATGACCCAATTTCAATCACCAGGTTACTTTCCCAGCATCCAAATACCAATTTTTGTTTGGATATTAAATAGGATCTAAGATCTTGAGGGCACAATGATAAACAAATGGCTCCAAAATAACCCACTCAAGCATGAAAATTAGTCACAGTAACTTAACTTAGCTAAGATCAAGTTACACTTCCCAAGTTGCATCAAGACATCAATATTTACAACTGTGGGTGAAATAATGTCCAGGATATTAAGGGTATAGTGAACAAATTGCTACAAATAAATTGTCAATCAAACAAAAAAGTTAGGTCACAATGATCTAATATAAGTATATTCTGAGCTATACTGAGATGCATCTACATAAAATATGAAATAAGTCTAATATAATGTCTTTGTAACAGATGACTAGAAACATGAAAATTATTCAAAAGCAACCAAAATAGGCCACAGTGACCTCCTTTTAATATGGTGGATTTACTTTTATTGCATTCTATCACCATACCAATTTTTAAGAGTTGGTGAAGTGGGCTCAAGATATTGAAACTGGTAAATAACGATTGAAAATTTGAAAGGCACTTGGCCATCAAAGTTAGGTTACAGTCAACTAGTTTTTGACACATCTCAGTTACTCTTTCTAAGGCGCATTCACATGCCAATTTCCATGTGTATGTTAAACTGGTGGGGCCCCATGTGATAGATTGGTCTAAAGTGCTCGCCTTTACTTATTACTGCCATCTCATCTGTCTGCTTGGGTTCCAGTCTGAGGCTTGGCCAATGTGGATATATAAGAAAGCTTGCCAGTAGTTTCCCAAGTGGTTCTTACTGGGTTTTCCTCTATGAGTTATATTGGTTGCCATGTATAGCCTATCCAGTGCAGAGAAATGGTGTTAGAACAAAAACAAGAAGTTAAATTGAATCCAAGATCTGTAGGGTATAAGAAACAATGAATGAAAACATGAATGTATGAAGAATGAACACAAGAATGAATGGGCAAAATACTATATCCATTCCAAGCTTTTTCGGCAAGGGGATAAAAAAACTTTAAAAAACCCACCAATGATGGTATGGTTACATTGCAAAGTTTTTCGTTTCAATGTTGATGCATCCTATGTATCAAGTTATATCACTCAACAGTAACAGTGTGTAGGAAAATAAGCTAAATGCAGAAGTTAATGCAGATAACTGGAGCATATAATACAGGTCACAGTGATTTAGTTTTGAATGAGGCATGTAATACTTCTACATATCTACATGCCAAGTTACATTACTCTGCTGCAATAGTTTCTGAAAAGCTAAGTTTAATGCCAAAATTAATGCAAGTCAATGTTTTGTGAAATATAGGTCACAATGACCTATGTTTGATTCATAGTTGTAGTACTCTTCAACATGCATCTGTTTGCCCAGTTACATGACATTGCAAGCAACAGTGTCAGAGAAAATTGGAGAAACTCAATAGTAAGAACTCGTCAATGAATACTGAAATATTAGTCACAGTGACCCAATTACCACTAACAGCCATTATAGGATGTTTCATGAAACATTTCCATACCAGGTGGTATGACTCTACAAGTGACAGAATTTAAGCACAAGTTTACAAATGAGATCTAACGTCTTTGGTGAAGCCAGATGGCTGGATGAATTGACATCAATAGTACCTGAGCTAGGATTCATTTGCTATCTAATAAAAACATACTTTTTTCCGAGGCATAAAGACTACTCAAAACAATCTATAATTTTTCCAATACATTTAATATGGAAAGATGACCCAAACGATGAATAACAGCAATTTGAAGGAAATACATATTCTGAAACCTACACATTAAAATTCAAGATTCAGCCACTTGGATTTTCACTATACAATTATTACAGCTATATATCTGTATTTGGATAAACATTAATTCACCTGTGCTGACACCATCTTATTATGCTGAGCAACACAATTTCTACAAAATATCATAATGGAATTCATAATTATTTTAAGTACAAAACATGAATATTAATACAAGACCTGTGAATGGAAATTAATATAATGTGTCAAGATGTACACAAAGGGTTGTAAAACATGTATATAAAACAATGATTTAAAAATAAAATAAAGTAATACAATTTTCTTTAATATTGTGAATACTTGTTTTCACTAATAAGCACAATGTAAAATATACTGGAACTCAAAAAGAAATTTAACCCCATCCAAAAGAAAGAAAAATCAATTAATGCATTGTGTCTCAATGTTTTGCTTTGGATTTTAAATGATGTCATTTATTTTATTTGTCAATGTTTTGATTGACTAATATCTGTCAAGGCAATATTTATTGTGAAGCATGAAATAAAGAATCTAAACTTCTGTCCAATTTCACAAAATCTACTTTCCAGAAAACATTTAAAAGGACACCATAATTTTCTAGTATTAATATACAAATGTAGAACATTTTATATACTTTCTGATACTAAAAATTGATGGAATATATTCAACAAATTAATCTTTTCAATATTCCGAGGGAAAATGTCGAAATGCATCAGAGAGAAAAATGCTCCTACTTTTGATTGACTAACTGCAATGAAATGTCTTTTAGATTAACTTACCAAGTACAAACTATGTGCAATTACATTGATTTTATTATACCAGCATCCTTTCGCTTACATTAAGGACTGTATTCTATTCCAACTATCCCAAATTTAAGAACCGAAGGCACATGCAAACCTTTGCCTATTATACAAATATGCTTGTGCATCAGATATGAAGAAAATGGTATTGAATATAAAGACAAAACTAGAACAATAAAAACTAAACATGTTAGAAGAGAAAAACTGAGTGTTACATTTGGAGTTCATATTATACCCAGCAAACTAAGTCATGTAATTAATGATGGAAAGTAAATCAACACCAAAGGGAGCAAACATAATTAATTCAATTTATTTTATTGTAGAAAACATCTATAAAGTACAATTTAACCGATGAAGAATGAAAGAAGACATGGAATGAAAGTGATTAATAAATATTTGTTGTCAAGTCAAATATACATATTTTAACTACACTGCTGTTAGGGACAGTCTGATTTTGCAATTTTCAAATGATTTATATACAAATTTAGGCACTGTTGTGATCTGTACCGTTTAGCCCTCCATCACTGACATCTTTACACAATATGATACTGCAAGTTCCATTCTGGATTTGGTTAATATTCCATGTTGACAATTTAATTGAGTTGATATACCATATGTAACAGGGAAAAGGATACTTTCTCTTCATGAATGCATTATTAACACCATAGTTAGATCTATATGAGAAATTAGTAGATATGCTAATGATAGAAAACATAAATAAAATCCTATAGACTTTCATGCACAATTTAGTGGATATGGTAATGATAGCAAATACAAAAACCCTATGGACCTTCATGCACAATACAAATCTAATGAGACCTGTATTTCTGCTCTTTCAAATTTGGTCACATTCTGTTCAGCCAAGTTGGAAAAATCAATGTAAAGGTTTTTCTCTCCATTTTTAATAACTGTATACTTGATGATGGAATGGCATCATTTGTTTTATGCCAGACTGGTCTTCTTGCCAGGATGCTTCTGTCAATTTTGGTAAAATTCTGTTCATAAGTTTTTAAGAGGTCACTTATAAGAGTTTCAATATTTAGTGGAGGACATACATCATTAAACTTAGTAGGTTCTCCAGCCAATATACTCTGTCAACCTTTATCAAATTCAATTCAAATGGTGTTGGAAAATATATAGTTTCATGATTTTTTTTTTAATTTTGAGCAATTCTGGCCATTTCTGACAGAAGAATGGCATCACTTATACGTATTTGTGAAGTACTTCTGCCCGGGTGCCATATGCCAAGTTTAATTGAAACAGATCCAACAACGTTTGACCCAAAGCGGAAAATGGATGAAGGATATTACATGATTGATAAAGGGTTCAACCAAATGATAGGTGTATTAAGAATTTACAATGTCATTGCCACTGTGATGCCTAATTTTCACAGTGCTGTTACAGGTAAGACAAAACCAATAATTTATATCAAACATAATATACAATATATGTGGGTAAATAATAAATGACACTTCATTATATGTATATTGTGGTGGACGGCTAAATAGATTTATGCATTCAAGAAATAAATTACGTGTAGCAAATGCATTTATGCCATCAACAAACATAAACCTCGAGTTATTCTAAATAAACAAGTTTGGAAAAAGTCCAACCGGTACTGATAAAAGTAATGGCATTTGTCGATCAATACTGCATCTTTACATGATTATTCCAGCTGCAACATGTACTCAAGTAAGTACCCAAGCATAAGCCGAGTACATCTTAAATAATCTGGATTTTGCATCAAAAAAGGAGGATATGACTGCTATTGACAATTATGAAAATAAGTTATTTACAATTTTCTTCAGTTCAGTTAAATGTGCCTTACAAAAGGAGTGGGTTGCATCTGGCCCAAAGCCTAGTTTTATTAATTTACATTCTAGGGTTTGACTTCAAAAATATGTTATCCTGCTCACGTCATGGAAGGCAACCTTACGGCAATTATTAAGACTTCATTCTTTCTTATGTATCTTGTATATGTCAGGTTTATGAGCAATACTATTTCTGAAACAAGAGTGAATATTTAAGCATAACCTATATTTAAATCAAAGCGAGATTGAAAGCTATACTACTCATAGCCTAATAAATGATTAACCAACATTTAGTTATATTTGACATTTTATGGCTTCAGCACATTCTGCTTACTTTTATAACACTGAATAGTGCCAGCAAGTAACCAGGATGATGCTACATGACATATAGAATACTGCATTCCTAATTGGTCGATTTAATTTTTGGGGGTTGGTTTTATTAGCAGTTGTAATATTATTGATTATATCATGCCGAGAAAATGAAAGCTGACTGCTCGTCACAAAGACAAACCAAGGCAACCACCCCAGCCTGGATATCAAACCAATGACACCCTAGATTAAAAATCGAATGCTCTGCCGACTGAGCTACTCTGGCTCAGAGACTCTTGAAATGATTCACAATTACAATACATTCTAGTTTTTCTTATCTATTCTCTAAGCTTTGAGTGCTGTGTATTCTAAATTCCATAGGTATTCTAATGATCACCAAGAGGGTGGTGCAATTTACAAGGGGGAGAAGGGGACTAAATACAATACATTACTGTCTGACTGAAAATGTTCATAAATTAAACTGTTTTTTCTAACTGTCATTGAATTACTCAAGTACTGTTTTAATTATCTGGACATACCATACTGGATGTATATGGATTTACAAGGCTTGATAAGGAATAATGAATATTCTTTTCTTGGGGAAAAAGAAAATGAGAAGGTCGGCCATTTATTAGAAGGCACAGAGCTTGTTTGAACATCTATGGTGTATAACCAGAATTTGCATTTATTATCTATAGCAATGGTTTTATTATTCTGGAATTCAATTTTTTTTAAAAGGCCAGGCAAATGTGTTGGGTGGGTGTGGTGTTTTAAGCACATTCTCAGACTGGAGAGACAGTTGGTCAATGATAATAATTTCAAGTAAATGGAACCAATTCAAGTAAGCCGGTTCAAGTAGTTATGCCTTAAATATCATATTCATTGTAGCCCTTCCTCCTTGATAATCAAATATAAAAATCTAAAAGTGAATACTCCCTGAAATAAAACAAATCGTACAAATAAATACATTACAAAGCCATAAATGGAGATGAGACAAACTGTTTCTAGAGGTAAGGACATCTTTTCCAATTTAATCTATATTTAAAATGGCAAGATATGTGCAACAGATCAATTTAATCTGTCCTTTACACTGAATAAAGAAAAATACTATATATTTTTTTGCAATGAAAATATTCAGAAATATGATCTAAAACAGGCAATAAAGTTTTTATTGCAGATGAGAACTGGTAGGATACCATAGAGTATATAGGGATCTAGTGTGTAACCTGTATATGGGAATCTAGGTGTCTCAACTGTACATAGCATTATGATTTTGCCTATGCATGCAAGAAAGGAACACAATAAAAACAAGTAACAACTTTGGCCAGAGAGTAATAATCTATGAAAGTTGCTGATAAATAAAGACGTTCATTTAGAAGACATGCAGATTTCAAAAACTTTACAAACACACCTTAAAATTGTTAAGTTTAATGCTGATATCACCACTAATGCTAAAAAAATTATACCCATGTCTTGTTCTTCACAGGTAAGCAAAAAAATAAAATTCAAACATATCACCTTGGTTGTGTATTTAACATTATCTGAAATTCAACATGATGTGAGAAAGGAAAATAATTTTCAATTTATTTAATCAATAGCTTTCCATTCCTTAGGTTAAAGGTGTATCAAAGTCAACCAAAATGTTATTCACAGTGAAAATAAGGAAAAGTGGATGGAAACAAAACAGATGACTCAAGTTAGGACAGAAGCTGACTAAGCAAGGCATTTTTACCCAACCACCACTACCACCACAAAAAATACCATCAAATAAACTAGCAGACATTTAAACCTACTGATAAACAAAAAATGTCTACTATTAACTGGGATTTGCCACCAACATAATTAAAGTAAATCTGTATTTATTAGTACAAACATAATGATAAAAAAGCACATGAAGCCTATATCAAGTGACTACAAAAATATTAATTAGATAAACAAACAATATGTGGAAATATACACAAAATGAAAATTATTCTTAAAAGATACTATTTATTAAGGACTACTACTAGTCAAAGAAATGTCCAAATAAGGGAGAGTTAATTGCCACTGTACAATACTACACATGACACTGTACAATAACACACACTACTCTGTACAATAACATGACACTGTACAATATCACACATAGCACAATCCAATACCATGCACAGCACTGTACAAACATGCATGGCATTGTACAATACCACACATGGCACTGTATAATACCATGCATGACACTGAACAATATCACATGTCAATATACAATATCACATGGGCCAATGTACAAATACCACACATGGCATGGTCAAGTACCATAAATGACACTGTATAATACTAAACTTGCAACTGTACATTACCATGATTTTACAAAATTCACTTGTAATGTTATAACAAAGGTTAATAAAGTGGAGAAATGTAATTCACAACCAAAGTTTATCATCTAAAATTTCCCCAAAATACAATGTAACACTGTTATTATGTGGCGGTAATACATGCCAACAAAAAACATACATATTTAAATGCTGACACATTCTATGAACACAGCAGAAAAATTGTCTAACTGAAAATATAAAATATTCACATGCATTTCAATTTTGGCTGCAATTTTACATTGTATATCTGACATAATGCTAAAAAAACATCGTGATTTTCTCCACAATATTTACAAAAAATCTGATGAATTCAATACAGTAGTAAGAAATAGGTGTTTGATGGTCACAAAAATGCATTTGAGCCAAATATCTCCAGGAAAATTGATTTTTAAAAGGCAATATACAAATATATTGTTGATAAAATCAAATTAAGGTGTAGAGTATTTTAGGGCACAGGAACATAAGTATGATACTTAGTGGTGGGATAATTTAAGTAAAGTACATTGACCAAAGACACTGCACAAAATCATAACCAGTCTTATCAGATGGCAGGATTCAAACCCACACCCTTGTAGTTTCAAGATGAGCATGCTAACCCTTGAGCCACTGTGGCTCCTGCCTACATTAGTCACCTGTTACAATATGCAGAAAAGAGCACTGGGTCTACTTTAAATCTTTAAATTAGGAAAAAAATTGTGATGCAGTTTCTTCTACATTCCCAAGCCTGCATCAAATTAAGATAAAAATTGTGATGCAAGTTTCCTCTACATCACCAAGTCAGCATCAAATTAAGCAAAACTTATAATACACTCTACATTCCTAAGCTTGCATAAAATTATTTATAAATTGTAGAGTCATGTTCACAAAATATCAATACTCCATTAAAGGAGCACGATTATATTTTTTCATCTTTCAAACATTATTTTCAAACAACCTCAAAGGAACTAACAATCATGCCACTAGAAGAATTTCAAGGAACCCATAACAAGTCATTTTCTTCCTTCTTTTAATTGCTTAACTGCTACAAACTCCAGCATTTAAAATTTTAAATTTAAACTTTAATGAAATATATTTAATGTATCTTGTTACAAGATAAAAGCTTTTCAAAAATATATGTCACCTCTGACCTTTACCCAAATGTCAAGGACAGAAGATCAGTGAATTCATCACCAATATTTTCAAGATATATCCACTTATTCAATTTGGTAAAATTTTTAATTAACATATTTTTTTTTTAAATTAGAACAAATTATATAACTGGCACCATTCAAATCATTCTTAAGATATCTACAAACTCGGTGTGATAAAAATCATTTCATACTTGTTTCCCTCTTCATTCTAATAAGCAACTACTGACAAAAATACCAGGTCAGATTCA
This sequence comes from Venustaconcha ellipsiformis, assembly GCA_003401595.1. Classification (NCBI taxonomy): domain Eukaryota; kingdom Metazoa; phylum Mollusca; class Bivalvia; order Unionida; family Unionidae; genus Venustaconcha; species Venustaconcha ellipsiformis. The sequence goes on from QKMX01351700.1 coordinate 8,777, forward strand.
TTTGTAAATGACACAAGTTACTTTGTTCAATAAAGAAGAATAAAATCCCTGCAGTGACTTTACCAAATTTCAATTATGTCTGGTTTTCAAAATTCATATCATAATAATGTGACCAGGTCTATAACACTTTCACTCTGAATCAATTACAGATTACAAGAATAAATAAAACAAAGCTATTATAAATTCCATGAAGGCAGTACAAACTAATATCTATAGGTAACATGTAGTAAAAGAAAATGAAAATGTAATATCATGTAAAGAAAACTTATTCTTTATGACATAAAATCATTCATAATGGTTCAATAATTAAAAAGTGTTTTAGTGAAAACCACATGCCATTCAAACCATTCATTTATGAGGATTTATTGTTGCCTTTAACAGCCCTTTACACACATTCTTGGCTGTATCATGCCAAGGAAATAGAAGCTAACTGCTTTTCCCAAGAATACACTAAGGCAGCTGTTGTGTTGGCATAGTTGGGTATTGAACCCATGAACCTTGGATTGCATGTTTGATGCTCTACCATCTACTAAATTAGTGACCTCAGTTATTTCATCTGAAAATAGTAGCAATAACATGATTTTGCTATGTGGCTGCAATTATGAAGGCCAGATTAGCACAGTATTTATATAATACCAACCACATAATGGACCAACCACATCGTGCAAAGTCTTTCAGTGAAAACCTCCATGACAAATACAACCTTTCCTATGCAGGGATAAATAAGATTTTCCAGATGGCTGACAGGACTATGTTGGGGATCAGATAAGAACTGCTTTCATTTAGGACCAAATGTATATCATAACTTTTAGAGTTAAACCCCATGTTGATACTACCATCCATTCCAGAGATGTCGCTATAAAAAAATTTCATGACAGAACTCTGGCAGCCAATTCAGCTGTTGGCACAATATTTATTCAGGATTAACCACACATCACAAAAAAAAAGACTTTAATTGCAAACATCCATGTTCATATAACAACCCGTTTAGAAGCAGCAGTAGATTTTCAAGATGGCAACAACAACGACCATGATTGACATCAGATTGGTACAAATATTTTTCAGTATTACATATCATGAGAAGTGTTTCAGTGAAATCACTAATATCACCATCCATGCAAAAGTAAACAGTCCTGACCAGTTGAGCTAAAGATACTTGACAGTGACGATGATAGTAAATTTAACACGAAATTAATCAAATGGACAACAGAAGCGACCTGGAAAAAATATTACTTAAGTATGTGAGTAATATCATTTTAATTAATTACACATCATTAAGATTTTGTATATCATGAAAATACATGAGTAATGCCATGCCTATTAATTACATGGCAGATCACGCATTTCACGAAGATACATGAGTAATGCCATGCCTATTAATTACATGGCAGATCATGCATTTCATGAAGATACATGAGTAATGCCGTGCCTATTAAGAATGCAGAATGTGATCATGGATACAAAATATCTGCTCAAAAATGCCACTCCCATGTCTGAAACAGTAACATATCAATTGTTCGATTGGTAAATGTCACTGACATCACTCATCAATATCATATCCTGAATTAGCAGCTTGCAATTATATGAGGTTATAAAATATTAGTCATGCCAACACAAAGCATGAACACATGCATGCACCGTCAGATCACACTTTCAAAACATTTTTTTAAATCAATAAAAAAAAATGAATTTTATAAATTAAATGCTCTGCATACTTCTTGGTATTCATTTATAAGCAATATAAAATAATTCTAACAAGGAAAAAAAGACATTAAAACTTAAAACTGCTCTCCATTATTTCTGAAGTTCTGTGACTTTTACATAGTTTCTCGTAAAGGTGCATACTTCTGTGTTCCATTGCGAGCTATTCCACCATGCTCCTCATAAAAGTTCATATCTTCAAGTGCCTCACGGTTCTGTAATTCATCTACTGGTACTGTACTGAAGTTGACTCCCTCGTGATCATCCTTTAGTTCTATAGTCCAGAAAGGCTGTTGAGGTTTGGAGTGTCTCATTCTCTTGTACACTATGAAGCCAACAATGGCACACAGCAATATCAACACTCCAGCAATGACTCCTACAATCACACCCATTGCTGGCGGCTCAAAATACCTTGTGTGCCCGATAGCGTGTACTGCAAAATTAAAAGCATTGCTTGCTAAATTAGTTATAAAGATACTTCTTCGAAATAAGTTGATGAATTTTCCCTTTTTGAATGTAAAGTGGGAGTCTATGTATTCCTACAACCCCAAGAATATTTTGTTTTGTGTTTCATAATCATTGATTTTCTGTACAAAATTTACCGTAGACTATAAACCTTGGATTACATTCTTAGGAGGTATAAAAGCACCAGATTTTTAAATATTCCATCCATCCATCCCACTGGGGAAAGTAAGAAACACAAAGGGACATCTGCTCTGGCTGCACATATCTAGTTCATGTAAAGTGTATCTAATTTTGTTTCAAAAATGAAACTCTGATATATGCTGTTTTTTATAGTAAGAATGTTCTTTCAAGCCTTTCTTTCTAGCTGAAAAGCACAAGTCCATGTTTTTTTAAAAACTATTTTCCTTATTAATTCTGAAGGACCTACAGTTATGTCTTTAGGAAGTAATGTGCTATGTGAGTCTAGGACACAGGAAGAAGTAATGAATGCTATAAATTTCCCTGAACTGTATCATGCAACCAAATGGTCAACCATAAAATTCTAATAATTGCTGCAACAATTAAAATTTATACTCAACCTATCTGAAAACCCCACAGCACTAAATCCTGCCCCTGGGCAGTGACCCATAGGTCAGAACTCCAAATATATTAATATATAATTTGTTGTCTCCTTGCTCTGTCTGCATATACATTACTATTTCTCTTAAGCAACCACTCATGGGATGGAAAAGTTTTGGGTGAAATGGACAAGTTTTGGGTGGGTGAGGGCAACATTGAGGCAAGGTTCAACATCCACCTTATATACTTGTGTACAAGTTGGATCCAACTGTAAACTTCATAGACCCAGACCTGCCATCACATAATGCATCAAGAGAGCAGGGTCCATGCAGTTTGTTATGAGTAATCAGTAAAATGAACAATGCAGATCCTAATCTGCCACTGTGTTATTCCCAAACAGATCAAGGTCTATGTTTGGAACCAACTTTTAACTAAGTATATACAGTAGATGAAATGAAAAAGGACAATCACATTCTAGCTGCATATGACAGGTTTGTTATGGGAGATGACCATTGGGAGGACACTGTTACTGCTGGATGGAGGGATAGGCTGTGGCCATTACTAAATACCCAAGACTATAATGGAGGGAGGGGGTAAAAACATAGGTGACAAAACCAGATTGACAGTTTAAACTTAATGAAGTACATAAAGGACCTAAGGACCTAGGGATGCTGATATCAGGAACTGCAAAAGAGAGGTTAGAACTGAGGGAAGGAGGTCTAGGTTAAAGGTTAGATGCTCCCTTATTGTTTTTCAAGCTAGCTGAGGCACTAATAATAAATGATAATTCAATCATATTTAGGTAGATTGAACTAAAGTTTAAATTTTGTCAGCATATCAATACATTATTTTCATCTAATTAGACAGGAAAAGATACTACTTTATTATAACTGATGTCAATAAAAAGAAGCCTTGAAAATTAACATCCATACATACTAAATGAAAATGTGTATAACGAAACAGCATCAAAGTAAAGTTTGTTCTTTTCTGGTTTTAACAACATTAATGACTATACAATGCTGAAGAAATGGCATTATAACTGCCTTTCACAACCACACACCGAGACAGCCTATCTTGTCGGATCTAAGTGGGCAAAAAAATGTGACCCTTGAAATACAGATCTGACACTATCAAATGAGCAATCATGGCCTCTCAAAGTCAATGTAATATATATATAT
>QKMX01351701.1:32646-43312 GCA_003401595.1 Venustaconcha ellipsiformis
AATGCAAACAACTTCACCTTACATATATCACTGTCTCAAAAGTACATAATAACTGGTAAGCGCCCCCTTCATTGGTGAATTGCTAGGTCAACAGAACATGACCTCTTATTAGTGTCAGTCAGATTTCCATTTAGGTTTGTGGAGATCTGATTTTAATCCGATTGTATTGTTTGCAAACTTTGTGGATGGCTTGTGTTTGGAGTTAATTCTCTTAATTTCTTGAGTCAAACAGTCAGGGACAATCAGTCTGAAAGAATAAAAATGATTTCTACACAATAAAATAGTTCTTCATCATATACCTGAAGTAAACTTTGTGGCAGTTATTGGTTGTGGGGACCAGTAGTCAAAAGTTAGGGTCACTGACTAAAAAAGAAAAGAAAAACATGGTTTCTCAATGATAACTTGATTTCTCCACCACCTACAGTTAGTAAACTTTGAGTATGGATTGCACTTTGCAGTAAAGAACCCTGTTGATTTCAGGCTCAAAGGGCAAGGTCACTGACTAAAAGAGGAACCCTGTTGAATTCATTCTCAAAGGGCTAGGTCACAGACTAAAAGAAGAACCCAGTTGATTTCAGGTTCAAAGGGCAAGGTCATTGACTAAAAGATGAAATGATTTCTGGTTTTTTCACAATAAATTAAGTTCAATATGAAATATATAGACCAAACTGTGTGTATGGCTTGCATTAGGGGTATGGAAGAAGCCTGTTTATTTATTGATCAAAAGGTTAAAGGTCATTGACAGAAAGTAGAAAACTGGTTTCTGCACAAAGATGTCAGTTATCGACATTGAGGACTATTATAGACAGGGTATGCATATAATGTGATCACTGTACACTTATTATTTAGTAGTATTTATTTAATATGCATTGTATCACATTTCATATAATTGTGTTTACTTGCACTTTCTTCTTGCAGGAACCATCATGCCTAATAATTCAAATGCCAAGATTTGGAAAAGACTACAAAATGTATAGAAGAATTATTCCCAGTCTAGAACTGGATATTACAGATGTCCTGGAAAATGGTAGTATATAAGATCTCCAGTTTAATCAAGATTAAGGGTTATAGTATGTCTGTAATAAGGATAAATTATGATTTGTAACTGAAAATGGCAGACATTGTTCCAATTGAGAGGTCAAATAATTTGGAACTGAAGGGGTTGGGATAGCTTGATAAAATTCCTGCATGTTTTGTCAGTTTTGAAGTGAATTAGTTTGCTTTGTTTTTTCTAATTGGTTTTAGTTTACTGTGTGTGTCTGGCATATCAGTGGTCACAAAATTGATGCTACATGTTGGGTTAATCATTCTAAAAGTTAACATTGACATAAATTATCAGCTGCATGTCATCATTTTTTCCCACTGTAAAGTATGTGTATTCCTGTGACACAAACATTAGATTACAAACCATTTTCGTTTTACTCTCATCTCACTGGTTATGAAAACCCATGGTTTTACTGAAAGTGTGTAAAACCCCAAGATTTCTCTTCAGTTATAAAGGCTCCCAAACCTGGGAAAATTTAAGACTTGTCTACCTACATGGAATTGAGATTTTTTAAAAATAAAATCTCATAAAATTTCATTGTATGTGAGCTTGTGGTATAGCCTGGTGTCTATCATCTATCCATCAGCCATCTTAACATTGGTTATTTTCAAATTTTCAACAAAATTATTGGGTACAGTGTGTGACTCCAAGCATTCTGGCATGATGGCCTTTCAGTTTTACACAAATGACTCTAGTCCACCACCAGAATTGGTCACCATTTTTAAAAATAGAAATACCTTTGACTTAATCCTTCTTTTAAAACTACTAAAAAGAATTTGACCAAGTGTGACAGAAGGCATCTTATCATAGAGTCCTTTTTAATTTACATAAATGATACTAATCAGTCAACAAGTATGACCACTGTTACTAACAGTTAAAAAAAAACCTGATGAACAAAATTTGACCAAATTTTATTGAAATAATCTTATCAAAAAGGCAGTAAGGCATTTGAATTTAGTGCATATGAAAATGAATCTGAATCAACATTACTAAAACTGGAAAAACTTGAAAGAACTTTTCAAAACCCACTGAAGTAAATTTGACTCAATTTCACATTAAATATACTGTCAGGAGTGCCTTTAAACTTTATACAAATTATCCCAGTCTGCCATCAGATATGGCCACTATTGCTAAAATTACAAAACCTTTAAACATCAAATGATGGTGATCTACCATCAAGAAAGGGTTCTCTTGTAAAAACAATAGGAAAACCTTAGACTATCTTCTCTGCTGTCACTAATTGTATAAAAACCTTCAAATGACTTCTTACAAACCTTAGCAGAATTTAACCAAATTTTGACAGTATGCCTTTAAATTTTATTTGGATGATGCCACTTTGCTATCAGATATGAGAAAAATGACTAAAAATAATTTTAAAAAATTATAAACAACCTCTGAAAAACACTTAATATAGTTTGACCTAATACAACAGAGTATTCTTGCATGGCATTCTGTCTAATTTGTACAAATGAGGCTCATCTGCAGTTACATACAGCCACTTGTACTAAAATTTGCAGACATTGAAAAGACTTTTTCTCAAGAAAAACAGAGAATGGAATAGGATAATAACCACTCAACAGAATTTAACCAAATTTGACTGAAAGTGTTCTGACCTGGAATGCTTTCAAATTTTATACAAAAGATGCCAATCTGCCATAAAATTTGATTGCCATTACAAAAAAATAGAAAAACCATTAATTTAAATCTTCACAGAAAAAGCAGAACATAATTTGAACAAGTGTGATAGAAAGCATCCTTAAATGTAAACTTTCAGGTTTGTAGAGATAATACAGATTTGCCATCAAATATCACCACCATTTTCCCAATACAGACAAAAATCACAATAGAATTTAACCATATTTGACAGAAAGAACTCGTGCATGGAAGACAATTTTTTTTTTTTACAGATAATGCTGATTTGCTATCAATATGGCAAAAAGTGTTCTGGATTAAAGTTATTTCATATTTACACTTACGATGCTTGGGCACCTTTACTAAAAATACAAAAACCCTTTGAATGAATTTACCTCAGAGACTGCTCAACATAATTGAATCAATTGTAACAGAAAGCATTCTTTCAGTATTGGGAAAAAAATGCTGATATTCTATCAAATAGAAAAGAAGATAAAAAGGAGAAACTTGCAAAACAGTTGTTTTCAGAACAGTTGATAGAAATTGAAGGAAGTTGTATAGAAAGCATTTTACTGAATTAGATTTCTTGACCAACTGCTCTCGCAGTTTGGCTGTTAGGCAGATGTCGGAGAAGTAAGTGATTTTAGGCTCATTTGGCACTTTTGTTGGGTACATAAATTCATTGTTTTCTTTTTTGTAGTAATTAGACAGTCTCATTAGAATATGTTTATTAAGAACCCATCCAAAATGATGATTAAACTCTGTCAGATTTTATAATGGAAATGCAAGAGATTAAGTGAACTGTCTTGAAATAATCTCATTAAGTTGTTTCACCAGTTATAAGAACTTCTAATTTTATATATTTCAGCTCCACGAGAGTGTATTATTTGTGGTGACCTTGCATTCTTTGAATGTACAGAGTGCTACCAGGTTCATGGTGCAGGTTTGAATACCATTGCCTTCTGTGAAGGTTGCAAAAGGATGGTAAGTCATCATGTCATTCTGCCTCTTATCCTTATACCCCAGTCACATTTACATGGAAATCTTTTAAAAATGACAGATTTTAGATTTACTTAAGTTTGCTTTTTTCTCCAAAGAAAGATATGTTATACTTGTTACACCTGTTAAGTAATTTCTTCATTAGATTTAGCTCACCTGGCAATAAGACCATGTGAGTCTTTGAAATGGAGCTGTATCCTCCATATGTTAGTCATTATCCATTAACATTGCAGAGTAAACTTCTTAAGAACTGTTGGGTCAGTTGTAATAAAAATTGATGGATGTGATGGTATTAGCAACCAAATTGAAAACTTGTTCAGAACAGAAGAGCCAACATTGATCAAAGTAGGTAGTAATGCATTTTATGACATGCTGTGTCATAAATGTGTCTGGTGTGGCTCCATTAGCAATGCTGTGACTTCATTCTAATCAGGTGGAAATCCTACAAATGATAATACTCTCTGGTTAAGTATAGTAATTGTCTACCAGTTTATAAATTCTATTATCAAAATCTTTCCTTGAAAACTATTTGACCATATCAGATCAAATTTGATAGGAATGGTTCTAGCATGAATACCTTTTAGATTCATACAAATCATGGCAACATGCCATCTTGTACAGCTTAAGCAGAAACACAGTTCAACTATATGTAAAATGGCACCAGTACCAACCAAGGTACCTGCCTTATTGCCATTACATTTTAGTTTTAAGCTCAATGTAGGTCAGGTGAATGATATCAGGCTCTCTTGGGTCTCATTGTTATACCAACTAATGCTTTTGTTTTTCTGAACCCCTGTGTCTTTCATATAAGTAATCTTATTCTACAGGTTGTTGTGTTTTCGGTCTTTTTTTGTCAACTTTGAACAGCAACAGAATAAATAAAATTTAACTAAAATTGCTTTGATTGGTATTTGTTGGCAAAATTATAAAATGTGAGGCTGCAGCCTTATTTGTAAACCAGCGAGCTCGTGGATGTAGAATAGGCCTGATGCATTTTTCTATATATTATATAAACTGAGACTGATAAAGGTAGAAGTCATGGTGGCTCAAATGTACCTGAGAATCCAAACGATATTGGTCAATTAAACCACAAAATTAACTTAGATCCTGCTAGAGGTACAAGATACAATATATATTTTATTGAGTGGAGGTAAAATTAGTAGACAAATGTAGCTACTACAATTGATGAGGGGATGTAAGGGACAGGGTTGGGAAGAGTTTCTTCCCTTCATCTATACTGAATATAGATGGGAAAATCTTTCCATGATTGCTAGACTCAATAGGTTGTGGAGCTTTTTACTAATGTTGATGTGATTGAGGAAAGTATTCAAAGGAGAAAGGGACCACAAAACCAGAACTTACAGAATTTAGCTAGCTAATGGGCCGGATGAAGCATATATTAAAACAAAAAAAAATCAACCCGATAACCGAAGCACTGTTTTAAAATATGTGATGCACACCTCATTATCAAATAGCTGAGCAAATGTAAAATGAAGAGTCCATCTTTCTGAAGATTTATCCAACATATAAACAGAAATGATTAAGAGATTTAAAGAATATACTCAAATAACAAGAGTACCCTGAAATGTCTGATGCTCTACTGGGAGAAAAGAATTTCCAGGAATTCAGGATATGCAAATTTCTTTCTTTTAACTGTTGAGTGTTGAAACCATCTCTGATATTCTTCAGCATTAATAAATTTTTGTAATTTACTGCTGTGGTACACATACTGGATGTTAGCTGAACATTATTTTCATTTAAGACAAAGTAGATGTTATAAAAATCTTTTGGTGAAAATCCTGCATCATAATGTTCATCCACTCAAGAGGGAGTAGTGACAGCAAGATTTTAAGACGGTTATTATGGAAGCCATATGGGATGTATGACTGGAACCATTTTCATATAGAACCAACTAGGTATCGTAAGAAATCTACGTATGAAAAACCCCATGTTGATATAATCATCCATTTGGAAAAGAGCATAGATTATATTTTTAGGATATTTTCAAATTCGAAATGAATAGTCTAGCTTTATGATGATTTATCCAGCATATGAACAGAAATGATTAAGAGGTTTAAAGAATATGATCAAATAACATGAGTACCTTGAAAGGTCTAATTATCAGATGTCTCTTGATGAAAATCCTGTTGTAATGATCATCCACTCAAGAGGGAGTAGTGTTAATAATATATTCAATACAGTTATCATGGAAGCCATATGAAATGTATTATTGGCACCATTTTCATATAGGACCAACTCTATATCCTAAGAAATCTGCAAATGAAAAACCCAATGTTGATATATATCAATTTGGAATCCATTTGAAAAAAAAAGCTGAGATAATATTTCAAGATTTGACTTTCCATTCAGTAGGAGTAGCAATAATATTTTCAAGATGGCCACTGTGGTGATCGTATTGGAAATCTGATAAGCACGATTTTCATTTAGGACATAACAAATATGATAAGAAGTCTTTTGGTGAAAATCCCTTGCTGATATAGCCATCCTTTTTGGAGTAGAAATAATATTTTCAAGGTAGCCACCATGGTGGCCATATTATGAGTTAGTAATTTTAATTGAAGACCAAGTGGACACCATAAGAACTCTTTTAATAAAAACACTTAGATGACTTTGGCCTGAAGAGGAGTAGCTAAAATAAGATTTCAAGATGGCCACATATTGGACATCAGGGAAGCACCATTTTAATTTATGATAAAATGTTTCAAGAAGTCTTTTAGTAAAAACTTCATGACAATTTATGACCATTCATTCAGGAGAAGTAGTGATAACAAAATTTTCAAACTGGCCACTTTGACAGCCATATTATGCATCAGATCAACACCATTTTGAATTAGAAACAAGTAGACGTCAGACCAGGCAGTTGATGCAACTGTGTCATCTCTGTTGTGGTCAGCTTCATCAGTAGAAAAGATGCCTATTTTGATGAAATCATCCAAATATTTGTGGAATGTTTATCATTTATCAAGGATAGAAGTGATCTTTTTCTGGTTTGAATCAGGGTTTGTGGTCAGTTGGGACAAATCTGACCTCATGCCATCCCAGGATTTTTATCCATATCGGCATGAATTTTTTTATGGACCTAAACCTTGTTTGCCCCTGTAATTGCATGAAACAAAGATTATCAAGCACACAGTTGATTACCAATTAGGAGTGGATTTCATTAAGAGGTTTTTTGCATTTCAATTTGCTCATTTTGGCAGTGAATGTTTTATCTCCTCATCTGCCTTTTCCTGTGCACTTTGCAGATGACACTGCAAGCTCAATGGCACCCATTTTCCAGATGACCTGATAACAGATAATGATCTTGAATGAAGTAGTGTCTTTACAGTTATCAGTGGCATAACAATAACTCAAAAGGAATTCCTCTTGAAAAATCCTAACTGTAACTAATGATCTGCATGGATATCAGAATGTATGGTTTGGGAGCCCATCTTTTGCCAAGTTTCACCACAGTTGATGGCAAATAGGGGCTGGAAGAGTTGACACATCAACATTGTAAGATTGAAAGCCACATAAAATGTGTTTTGTTGCTGGAAGTACCAGTCATGTGGAAAGGAAGTCCACATTATGAGGAATAATTATGTAGTGGTGGACTCACTTCTCAAACAGGGTTGGTGGGAAACAAAATCATCACATCTGTGTTTTTTGGTTTAGGATTTTCTCCACTGGTTCACATGGCAGGTTCAGTGTTTGACTGATACATTGTCAAGAATGGGTCAGACCCTCACACATAGTGATCCATCCATCAATTGATCTTTCTGTGTATTTGTGCACTTTGAGATTTGGGAGCTATGCCTGCTCCCACAGGGTTTTGATACCAAAATTACTTCAAAAAGTGAGGGGACACAATGTGAAGTGATTATGATTGCCACACTTGGGTAGACAAGTCTTATGTGACCTATTTATTGATATACATTCCCAGGAATATTCCTCTGAGATCTAAGCTGCTTAAACACCCAAGGTTGCAGGTGTTTCATACCTCCTTAGACTGGCTACACCTTCATGCCTGGCTCTTTTCAGGAGAGCCTTGCAAAGGAAAGAATTTAAGATTTTTACTATGGAGATGAGCCCTCCACTTTGAGGATGTATGAGGGGAAGTGGCAGGATTTCAGAGACTGGTGCAACATCAGCATTGTTATCCCATTCAATTCTTTACTTCCCCATCTTTTTCCAGGAGAAAATTTTAGTCTCCACCTCTTCTCCTAACATTAATTTGATTGGGAAATGTATTCACAGGAGGAAACATTTTTTTTAGTAAAAAGAAAGGATGGGGAAGAGTTTCTTCCCTTGATTTATGTAGTACAGAAATTGAAATAATAAATATTTTCATCTTTCTATAATTGGTGGATATGAGAAGCAGTAAAACCACTTCATAATGTTGATGTGATCTTATAAGAATTTTCAAAGAAACATAATTCACTGGAAATTTTCTTTTTCTACAACTACAAAATTTGATTCCTACAAATATAAATGAACCTGTAGCATCCTTCAGCAGAAATCATTACATTGTTGCAAGTAATGTATATTTATCATTGGTACATTAAGATATATGTGTTTGCAAATAGATGACAGCCATATCAGTTTATCAAAGTTGGGATATAACATTTAAGACACGGTAAAAAATATATATATTTTAACATACTTCAAGAAGTAAGCAGATGCATAAATTGGTAAATGAATAAATGACTGAATCATTATTTTGATCATTCACAGAGCCACCATCATAAACAACGACAGCACCACAAACCAAGGAAAATTAATGTACCAGAAGCTTTTGCACGTGAGAACACAAGAGTAAGAACAGATGGTGGAACTTTGACAATTCCTAGGGCCAAGATGGAGTTATTTGCCGTGATATGTATCCAGACGAGTCACTATGTTTCATTTGTAAAATGTGGCAAAGGTTTGGGTGCACCTTGGATATTCTTCGATTCCATGGCTGATCGCATGGGTAGGATTTCAAATTTTTATTTATGCAACCTTGCCATAAGGCTAAGTGAAATTATTGTAAAATCCTTATTCCATTGTGCATTGTATCTCATATGTTCACAATAATTAAGTAAAGCTTCTCAAAAACCAGTCTGCAGAAGCTGACCAGCTTTGACAGAAAGCATCCCAGCATGAAGTTCTTTCAAATTTGTTAATGTGAGGTAAGTCTGCAATGAAACATGGCTGCCAGTAATTAAGAATAGGACAGCCTTTAAACAATCTCTTCTCCAAAATCAATGGATTCAGTCTGAACAATCCTGACAATAAGCATCTTAACATGAAGAAATTTCATATTTGTACAAATGATGCCAGTCTGCAATCAGACAAGGCCCTCTTTGCTAACATCGGACAAAATTTTAAATATCTTTTTCTTAAAGTCCACATTTTTACAGAAATCATCCTAACATAAGGAGATTTCAGATTTTGTACCAAAAACAATGCCAATCTCTTTTAAAAATGTCTGTCTTTACTAAAATAACAACAGCACATTTGACTGAAAATATGCTGGTAACAAGGGCTGTCAGATTTATTCAAATGATACTATTAAATATGACCACTGTCCTTAAAATGACTCCATAACACCACTCAAGTGAATTTGATAATCTTTCATTAAATATGGCTGCTGTTGCTACAGATTTAAAACCTTTGATAAATTCTTTGAAATACTACTCAACAGACTTGCATCATATTCAACAGACAGATTTATTCAGATGATGCTATGCTTGCTGTTAATAAAACTAGTACAACTTTTACTCAACTTTAATTCAAACTTGCTGCCCCAAAGCATCCAGGCATAGGGACTTTCACTGTTGGACATTAAATATAAATGAAGATTTGAAAACTAGTTAAACCTTTATTTTAATAACAGTAATACAGTATATGCTATTGCTACATTGCTAAAACATTTCCATGGTGCTAGTACTCAGTCGGAGGAGATTATTCCTTCATCCAGTTTGTAATTAAAAGTCTAGAATCAAAACAATATGATCTCAGTATAACTTAGTCAACTTGTGACATTTGTAATATTGTATTTTTTCATATAGTTTTCACGTGTCTTCAGCAGCTGAATCATCTTTTGTCATTTTTCCTGTCAATTCTGTATTGTATTTCATATTTTCTCACCAATCCTTATATAATTTTGTGCATATTTCTGTCTTTTCATTAAATTTTAGGGTTTTGAATACCTTGCTATCCATTCTGTGTTGCTGCTTGTTAATTCTTGGCTCAGTAACTGGTACCAGGCTAAGTATCACCCATCCTGTTGTTCTGGTTCATTGTTTAATACAAGATTCCTAATGTCTACAAACCAGCCAGTGCCCACTGGGACAACAATATGCTTCCAAATCTCGAATACCCAGTGTCTATAATGACAACTTCAACAGTCATCGCCTTGACTGGGGCTACTCGCGCTCAAATGAAGACAGGGAACACTTGGCAGAGTGTGCAATGAACAATGACACATTTCTGACCCACGACTCCAAACAACATTGGACCTTTCACTCTGAAGGATGGGAAAAAAGACTACTCACTGGACCTTTGCTGGGTCAGTTCATTTGGTGACAGACCTGAACCAGTGAACCAAACAATCAGCACAGACCAATATTTATCCATATTGGACTTAAGCTTTCAGCCATACTCAGCTTTTCACAATGGCACTTGAATTTCTGCAAAGCAGATTGGATGAAGTATACTTACATACTGGAGCATTGCATAGTCAACATACCATCTCGCTTCATCCCAATCAAGGAATGCTACCACCGCTTCCATAAAGCCATATTCAAGGCAGCCACTCAGTCTGTCCTACGTGGTCATCATCCATTCTATACACCCTGATCGTATGAAGAATGTCAGGTTCTTCTCAAGGAATATGAAGTATCTGGAGACCCAGACATAGCAGATCATCTGATTGATTCCCTGGACACTACCAGGCGCACTTACTGGGAGGTTGTTGTTGTTGTTGTTGGGCTTAACGCCATTTTT
>QKMX01351701.1:44443-55456 GCA_003401595.1 Venustaconcha ellipsiformis
ATCACTGACATTCTACAACCACCAAAAGAAAACTGCAGCAGAACTTAGATCTCAAGTTACAGTTACCAATCATTTGTTACCATGCACCAATCATCCAGCACTGGTCATGGAGATTAGTACTGATCTGTTTTGTGCCTTAGGTTACCAGTCACTAAATGCTGGGTTTAGACATATGGCACCAGTCTTTGGACTGGGCACCCTGTTTTGACCACCAGACTATAGAAAGAGATTTGGGTTGATACCTTATCCCTAACTATTCTACACAGTATAAAATATTTATTTATTGTATATACTCATGTATCAGCCGAAGAATTTAGGAAAAAATAAAGCCTTGAAAAAGGGTCGGCTTATCTGCAGGTCATACAATGTTTCCTAATTTTACATAGTCAAGTTTGGGGGATAGTCAGCTTATATGTGAATGGGCTTATACACGAGTATTTACAGTAATTGTTAACCATTAAAGTGATTGTTGACAGCAGAGGTCTTGTTATGTTTGTTCCACCATGTGTCTTTTCAGATAGGCAACTCTTTTCACATCTGGAAACATCTGCTTGACATAAATTTTGTGAAATTAACTTTGATTGGTACATTGGGCCCTGGAACAAGCATTTCTACATAGTTTGAACTTTGCATCAAAGCAATTTTTCAAATGCTTGTTGAAATATGGGCTATCTAGAAACAAAAATGGCAGATTCCAATATGATTCATCTTAAGGTGTTGACTTGATTTGGCAAATAATGGCAGATAATAGTGATGATGGCAGTGGTCTTTTTTTTATAGTTTTGAAGTATATCAGATTATTAGGAAAGTGTTGATGGATATACCAGTGAGTGATATTGTGGCTGAAAATGATGGTAAATATGAATCCAGTAAACCTGGAAGGAAGGGATATTTGTTTAGTAAAACTACCTGTTTCTGAACAAACATACTGTGGCATTGATGTAATTTAAAAAAAACTAATATTATGGAGCAGATGAGAACTCGGGCATTGTAGTCAGCAAAGCACTGATTCAAGAATTCAGACTTTGGCAGAGCTCATTTTATTGAACAGAGACTGTATTTATAAGCTGTGGAACATTGTACATAATAGCTATGAGGAACAGTTTTCCAACTTGTTCAAATTGTCTAAGCTAGCTGTGCATATGCCAATTTAGACAGCAGGCTGTGAATGGGGATTCTCTGCAACAATCAGCATTCATATACAGATAAGGAATAGATTCAGCTCAGAAAACTCAACAGATTAATGCTTATACAACTAGAGGCAACATCTGAGGAATTTTCTACAAGTAGAATTCTAACAGAATGGAACAGGATGAAACAGAGAAGGATATTTAAGTGGTATATAAATATAACACTGTAACTATTTCCTGGCAGCTCTGCCTTTGATCATACCAACCTCAATATTGAGGCAAGGGAATGGGGACTGCCACTTGCCTCCTCCAGCACTGAGAGGAAATCGTTAATTCCTTTCTTTAGGAGAGAGAAGCAATGGTCCTTTCCATTCTCCCCATGTTTGTCCCACCCATTGGGTCAGGTGATGGTGGAGGAAGAAGCTTGGTTCTTTGATAATGCAGTATATAGGTTTTGCTGCTTCCTTCTCCTAGATCTTTGTCACCATCTGAATGTTTGGGTCCTCACCAGTTTGGAGAGACTTTTCAGCAATGGTGAGGAGGTAACTTGGAAAGTGTGTAGAAGCCAAGATGTGGCCAGACAACAATTGGGATGGTCTGTCCCCTCTTCTGTGCTCCAGCCCTGATTTCAGCCTCAAATTACATATCCATTTGCCTTCTGGGCCCCTTGAGCCATCNCTGTCCCCTCTTCTGTGCTCCAGCCCTGATTTCAGCCTCCAATTACATATCCATTTGCCTTCTGGGCCCCTTGAGCCATCTGCTTTGAACTCATGTGCTTTCAAAGTGATTTTGGCAAATACTTGGGCCAGTCTCCCTATCAAGTCTCTTCAGACTTTGGACTGAAGGGTCAAACACTAATTAATATGGTCTCTCATGCTGAATTTTCTTAGCTGCCTTCTTCTGCCTTTTGAAGGAATAACCATCGTCTCTGGCTTTGTTGTAGAAATTGTTGGAGGCTGTTACCAAGACACATGCTGTAGATGCATGTGGCATGCTCTGCAGAGCTTCTCCACATCTGTATGGATACCACCTTGGGTACATTAAAGGGTTTTGTTGGAGCACATCAAAAGTTATTTTAGTCTGTTCTGCTTGATTTGGATGCATTACAATGGCCTTGCAAGACTTCAGGGATTAGCAGCTCCAGTTCCTAACCATGGTAATGGGTCCAGCTAAACTTTTTAAAAAGGTTCCCAGCTTTACTATCCTGAACATTTTAATGAGGGGAACCAACAGAACTGTCCAACTCAGCTTAAAACTCTTTTCTGCCCATCTTTATGATGTTGACATGACTAGGTGTGCCAAGGAGAACAAGTCTGTGGACCTCTTTCCCTTTCCAGAGGAGAGGGGCAATTTTTCTTTTGGTGTTACATCCTCTCCAGCCATGTCCCCATCTTAACATTCTAGTAGGTCCTAACTCTTTTCAGAAGCTCAGTCAGACCTCATGGATGTTTTAAATCCCAGATCTTTCTTGTGTCCAAAAAATGGAAGAAATTTTTATTCATTATTAATCTTTTCTCATTGAACAAGTGTATTTTAGAAGAGTGTTGACAACTGCCTCAGTCAGGAATATCATCCGCATTATTTTAACCCACAGGAGATTTATGCACTTTTGTCTAGAACAAGAGTATTTCAGCTTGTCTGTTACTTTCAGTCAAGATTCCACTCTTGGTTCTTCACCAATCTAATGGATATAAAAACAGTTAATTTTTAATCCTTAGTGGTCCTCTTCCTCTGGTATTTTCACAACAGCCTTGGACATGTCATTCAGAAGAATCTGTCAATAATCTGGAGGTAGTGATTCATCTAGGCCTAATCCACAATCAGAAGTCAAAACTGATCTCTTAGAATTTTGTCATGCTCAGGAAGGAGTTTTCTAACCTGTCAAGGGACAGTCCATTTTTTGTTTCTAGCAACCTGAGACCTAGCCAGGATTTCTGACCACTCATTCTACTGGGATCTAAATTTCATTGTCGCCTGATTTGGTGGAAATATCAGGAGAGGTTTCTGCCAGAGTTTCAGTTTAGGAACCAGAATCTCACTCCTTCCTTACATCATTAGCTCAGATTTAGGCTAGGGTGCTTACCTAGAGGCCAAGGTTGTAGACATGCATGAGCAATGGTATTGGGAAGAATTTTCCATTTGCATCAACAATCTAGAAATGCAAGATGTTTTTCTAGCACTTGAAGGATGCATGAACCACATATGATATTGCTGTATCAAAGTCAATGGTAGACTTGTTTGCAGTGAGTTTGAACAGTAAGCTCCTTCTTTATGTGTTTCAGCTGCCAAACTAGAGGGCATGGGAGGTAGATGCTTTCAGTCAAAGGTGGGATAAGCTGTGTGCCAACACCTTACCATCTTTCAGAATAATCCCTTAGGTTCTTCACAGAGTCAAGACCTCCAAGACATGGCTTATCTTCATAGCTCCCTTGTGACTCCAGTGATTAGTGATGAGTGTTAAGCAGTCTTCTTAACCTGTTGGTCAAAAGCCAGAGAGAGTTGCCAAAGAAGAGGGATCTGTTCTCACAACACAGAGGGCCCCTCTTGCAGAACTCTCTTCAAATTTTCAACTTTATGCTCAGCTTATATTAAACAATCTATCCACCCTGACCATTTTTAAGCAAGGTTGCCAATGATTCACTCCTTATGAGTAAGTAAAGCATTCTTTGAGAACCTTACTCCTAAACAGTATTCAATCATTACCTATGTCAGTAAAGACAGGGAGTGAATTTAAGTTTTGTCAGTGGGAAAGGGTCGTTTATGGTTCATTTGTAACTATGATTCAGTCCCTCTTCTTTGCCAGCAGGTTTTTCTGTCCAAGAATCAGCTACCTTCAGTCCTTTTGATATCAAAATTCCTGGTCTCATTTGTATCTCACGGAAATGGTCAAAATAAACTCAGTTGTGCAGTTAGAACATTACCAAAATAAAAAAAAGAGAAAAGAAAGTGTCATAACCATATTTTTCTCCCTCACCAGGACACCTCTTATATTTCCATTTTGTTGTGGATTTTTTGTAGTATGAGAAAAATGAATCAGTGCCTTACAGAGAGAGAGAGCTTTCTTTCATTAAGATCAAAGCTCTTGAGATCAGGGTTGTTGCTGCATCTTTTGCTTTTTTCTAACCATCTTTTGGATGATGTCATGAAAGCCATTTTAGCAGGCAGTCCCACTCTTTGTGTCATTTTACCTTGGATCAGTGTTGCACCAGAGTGAGGGCAGTTGATGCCCAATTTTATCATCACAACAAGATGTGAAGCCATTCTCCAGTAGACCACCCTACTGACAGCAAAAAGTTAACTCTGACAGCTTATATAAGCACAAAAGCCTCCAATAGGGTGTTAAAATTCAGGAATGTACTAAGAGCTGGTAAAGTATTATGGCAATTAAGTTGTGGATTTTAGTAGGGTAAAACTAATTTGGGCAGAGTAATACTTTACCTGCTATTATTGCCCAATTCCCACCTCCCTGACAGCCCTGATGTTTTTCAGTCTCAATCCAAGTCAAACATAAACGATACCCATTTGTCAGAAGTTGACTGAGGTGTCAAACGGATTACATTGAGTTTTATTCTAGATATGCTGGTAATATTTGAAGTAGGGGATGGTGTCCTTGGACTGGGGACTACCATCAGGAAAGATCTAGCAATGCAATAATAACAGGTTAGTATAATATAATTACAATTATGTTGACCAATGAAAGCTCCATTTTCAAAAATACTTACCTGATAATAATTCAGGCATGTCCTCCCAAGCCATCCCTTCACTTACTTACATTTCTGCTGAAATAATGACTGACATTTGGTTGATTCAAAGTAATGACTGACAATTGGTTAATTTAGTACAACTCTCCAATGCAAGGGAGACCACTCCTGACTTCCATTTTGGCTCCCAGATGACTTTTTCATACCTTTAGTGTTTAAACAAGATGTAAGATATAGTGAACATTTTCTTTGATTTAAAGGGCTGGATTTACGATGCATTACAATCAAATTAAGTATTATTGAAGAAACATATTATACTCAAAAAATTGGTTTTATAAAAATCATTCAGTATTTATCAAAAGGTATGAATTAATGCTCAAAGAACATTTTTTCCTGTCAGTTATCTATTTTTAGATCATTCAGATTTTATCTTGTATCCTAGAGTTATATGTGAGTTATCAAATTTTCATATGCAGAAAACTGACATGTTTTAGCAAATCTGTTAGATATAAAAGATCATGAAAACTGGATGTACATTGTAAAGAAATAAAGAATATATATCAGCTAGTATTTTACATCACCACAGCAAAGTGGTGGCTATTTGGTGCCATCTTATTAGGGCAGTGTTTGATGAATGTCAAATGAGTTGCACACAAATTTAGGAAGATAAAACTTCCATTATAAAAATCTAAGCATGAAGGGCAAAAGGATACAATATAAAGATGTTAAAATTCTGTATATACTCTGCAAGATAAGGCAACAAGTAAAATTCTTACAACATTGGTAAGGAAAAGAAAGAATCCCAGAATAGGTAAGTCAAAAAATCCCCTTGTAGCAAGTACAGTTTACTATGAACAAATCAAGATTTACTGTTCTTATCAACTGCTGAGAAAATATATGAAATTATCAAAAATATTCTGGTATTCAAAAATCATTAAGTTCTTTTTGCAAGTCAACCTTGTAGATTTTTTAGTCACAATTTATTCTAATATTAACAGGAGAACAGTCAGGCTATAATATCCCAGAAGTGACACCCTGTGAAGACCTTCCTTCATGGTTGACACAAGAAAAGACTAGTGAGATCATGAGAGTGGAAGATGATAAAGCTTTGCCCGAACATATGCGGCGATTGGTCTGTGATGCCTATATCTGTATGTACCAAAGTCCAGATGTGATGATGTTCAAATGAAGGACATATTCTTGCAACAAAAAAGGGACAGAAATATATCATTATTACATATGAAGTCAAGAATTGATATTGAGTTCCTCCCATGTTACCAGTATCCATCTTTCTTTTCCCCAACCAAACTCCATCCACTTAATTTTGGAAGAGTGCCCCAACTCTTCCATTTGTGCAGGTCATAAGAGTTGCTAAGCCCAAAATGTTGCAGGATATTTGCAGTACAGCTGAAATTGTCAGAAGCTAGACACATTTTTATCATCAAGTTTATAATGCTTTCAAATGTATCCTATCTGCAGTAACAACTCTAAAAATTGTATTACCATGATCTTTGCTAGAGTTAATTTCTGCAGTGACTCTTGATCTCATAGAAATATAGCTTTTGGGATAGTTCAGATGCAGTTCAAGAGTACTTTCAAGCTCTTTCTGGTTTATTTTATCCCAAGTTTCCAAAGATCTGTCAAAACTGATTTCCTAATCACTACCATTTTTAAATTACTGTAGACAAAATTGTATTCCAAGCTGGATTCTGCTTTGATAATTGGTGGTTTTAGGAAGGTTGGTAGAGTTCATATTTTGAAATATGACAAACTTTTCTTGGCACAGAACATTCAAAAAAGGGTTAAAACTAAGATAAAACTGACATTAAAATCTTTTTCCTGCATCTATCACATATTTATGTGTTCAGTTTTGATACTTCACTGAAAACAAAACCCCTGGTATGCCTTTGTGAGGAGGAATTTAGACAGTTTAAGATCAATGATTAGAAATTTTAGACCTTTTCAATCACCAATTAAGAATAGTCAACTCTGATCTGGCAATAAAGATAAAAGCTCAAAGAATATTTAAAATACAGAATGTTAATATGATTTTTATAGATTATAGGCTGTATTCACAACAAAGTACCAACTATAAAGAAAATTATTATTGTCCAGGATGTAAACTTGTTAGGGGATGCTAAATTACTGACTTGTTGAATAAGTTCTCTGCAAATTAGGCACGTTGTCAGCAAACTTTGTGTTGTAAAGGGTTAAATCTACCTAGGGTGGGGGAAACACATTTTTCTGTGTTGTAAAGGGTTAAATCTACCTAGGGTGGGGGAACACATTTGTCTGTGTGCTCGAAGGTCTGAATCATTTCTGGATTTCTTTTTTACATTTTTTCCATAGGCCAAGCATGTCATTGTTAGAGCAGCATTTCATCTAGGATGTGTCCTTGCAAAATTTGTGCAAAAGAGACACCAAGTCCTGAAAAATAAATATGCCAAAATAATGAACAAGGCACAGGGATTGTTTTGCCTTAAGTCTAATACAGTGCTCCAACAGATCAATAATTTCTGGATTGCTCAGTGATTGTTTTTATGAAAATTTACAAAGTCCATAAGTGATTTATTTCAAATTGCACTGGTTAGCTATGCTCTAGTCAATTTTCCCCCAATTCTCCTGATCCCATATTTGGCAAAATTTGGGATTGTCGTGAAATAGTCATGTACTCATATATCCCTTAATATCTTAATATTTCTTGACTGAGAAGTTAAGAGTAAGTTTGGCATGTTACCAAATTGTAATAGTCACCATGAACAAAACATGAAAATGAAGTAGTTTATTCAAGTAACTTCCACTTCTGTTTTATTAACATTTTTGCCTAAAAAAATTAATTTTCTGTGATTTTCATTCATATGTGCTCACGATCACATGAAATGATCTTGATTTAGTGAAATTTATCATTTGTAAAAGGAGTGAAATTTTGCTAAGAGGTAGATATGGAAAAGTGGAAAAATTATTTTACAGAAGTGTTGTACTCAAATCATGTAAGTGATAAAATTGCAGATGTGGTGACTTGAGTGAATAAACCCTGGTACCTAGTAAAACATGAAGAAAGTTGAAGAGAAATTGACACTTTCGATGAATTCAGTTTAAAAATGATGGAACAAAAGAAGAAAATATGCTGTCAAGAAATTGTTTGAAAGCTGAAACTTTGCAAAGACTATTGAATATAATGATGAAGCAGCATACAGTTGTTGACTTTAGCTTCACCTGTGCATGTTACAGTATGGTCAGATGCATCGTAGAGGAGAATCCGAAAGTTAAAAGTTATTTGTTTGTCTTTCATGCAAGTAGGATGTAAAATACACTATGTCAATTATATCTCATTTTATCACAAGGTTTCTCATTAAAGATGGCACACTTTTT
Source organism: Venustaconcha ellipsiformis (assembly GCA_003401595.1). Taxonomy (NCBI): domain Eukaryota; kingdom Metazoa; phylum Mollusca; class Bivalvia; order Unionida; family Unionidae; genus Venustaconcha; species Venustaconcha ellipsiformis. The sequence continues at coordinate 52,647 of QKMX01351701.1, forward strand.
CAAAGGGCTCCAATCGGTCCCTTTTTATTCAAACCTGGCTGAAATACTGTTTTAGATCCCATCATCTATTCACCTTTATAGCACATGTTATGTTGCTTTGTGTAGTGAGTTGATATATTTATGTTGTTGGTGAAAAGATTTTGTATTTTGACAGTAAATAGATGTATGTGTTGTAACAGCTGACTTTACAGTTTATGGAAAAGACAAGTAATTAATTTTATAGTTTGTAATTTATATGCAGTATTTACAATAAATTATTTGTGAACATGAATTAAAAATGATATTGCTTGTAATCAATGTATTGTTTGATTCAATTTTTTGGTATAAATGCATGTTATATTTTAACAAAAGTGATGAATAAAAACAAAATTTATATGTTCAGTAATTATGGGTATTTTTCCTTCATAAACAGAGTTGAATTTGAACCTAGAAAACTGGCCCCATGTTTGAAGAGACCACTTACCTAAAGTAGTCACTTTTTAGAAGTCAAGGTGTGGTCTTTTGAGACAGGTTTTACTGTACCTCTAACAAAGGTGGCTTTCCCAAATCCTATCCAGATTTAAAGGATTTAAATCCAGAGTTTGATTTGAAGCATGAAATTTTGTTTGCACAGCTAGTGACAGGAAATTGGAGTTTAATAACAGTAATACAGTACTTCCTATTATTGCTTTGCTATATGTTTTCCTGGCACTTGTCTATATTCCAGCAACATTACTCCACTCTAATTTATAATTGGAGGTCGAGTATTATCTCACTTTTGACAATCAGAATATTTTCCATTGTGTAGATCTTTTTCATGTGTGCTAAACATATCTCTTTAGGCATCCTGCTGTTAATCATATCCTTTTTTGTTCTATTTATTTCATCCCAGTCCTTTGCTTTATTTTCATGCATCATAAAAAATTGTGTACTTAAAACAGTCTTTCTCTCACCAGCATGGGAAATTTGAATGTAAGCTTTCTCATTGGACCATGTTATATCCAAATTCATGTTATAACGGAACGTGCTATAGCAGGGTCACACTATAACAGTAATGGATTATGTGTTCAAGTACTTGACAAAATGGACAAGGTTTTGGATGAGTTGCCATTTTTGATATCAATCACTACAAATCAAAACGAGGCTGTCAGTTCTGAGCGAATGTTCTTTATACTAACTTCAAAGTAGAGATCAGCACTGGAAAGTCAAAATAAGATCATAAAATATGTATATGTATATGAAGTGTTGATAAACAAATGTGATCATTCAGAATATATAGATCTATACAGTAATAATAATGATAATAATAAACCTATTCTTCTATGTTTATAAAAAAAATAAATAATACATACACAGTTAAGCAAATGAAAAATATCTCAGAAATTGGCTTTGTACCATACGTTTGTTTCAGAATGTATTTTGTCTTTTGCACCAAAAAGAATTTAAATCTTTTTAAGTGTAATATTTGTCAAATTATATTTAGAGGTATATACAATTTAGCTATCAAAGCATGTTCAGAGGTGTGCTGTTTAAATTGTAACTAAAATCATTGAAAAAACAATCACTATCCTTCCAGATTTAGAAGGCAGCAACTCCCCACCCCACCCACAATTTCTGCTAAACTTAAACTGCTAAATTTAAAATAAAATTTCCCATAGTCCCGTTAGAATAATACAAAATTTAAAATATCCCATAGTCCCGTTAGAATAATACAAATTTTAGTCTTTAGTGAAAGCTACTAGTCTCTGATTAACGGACTAGTAATAGTTTCAAAACCTGAAAACCTCTTCATATACCGATTTTCGAAATCCAGGATCTAGGTCTGACAATTGTCTAAATAATTGTAATTTAAATAACATTTTTCTATTGATTTGGTATTTTGATTTAAAAAAAGGTTATTCTATAGTTTTGGAATTTTAATTTAATTCTGCAGTTTTGGCATTGTGATTTAAAATAAGATTCTAGTTCTGTTATTTTAGTTTATTAAAAAACATTATAGTTTTGGTATTGTAATATAAAATAACATTATTCTGGTATTATTTTAAATAGAATAACATTAATTTGTATTCTTAGACTGCAAGGCATACTTTTTCCTGCAGATTAGGGCATCAATAGTATGTGATATTGAATGGCTGTTTGTCGGCTGAATCTAATTGTATTTAAGTTTTCATTTAACTGTTTGATGGTTAAATGCTATAAATCCTCTGGGTTATAATCAATATACTTCTCACATTCTGGCATTTTGATTGTTCATAATTCTCCCCACGTTTTGGAATTTCAAGATTTTGCAAGATAATCCAAGAGCATTATTTTCAGGTATTGTGAAGCTGGTCTATTAGAAAAATATGTGCGCCATGATCCCTACAATTTTGAAAATTATGACTGGGAGGCCTAAATCATGTTACATGACTTCATGCTGGACCAGTTAGGACATGCAGTTTTTGTGATGTAATTCACACTACATTGACCCACCTCCTATTATAATACCAACCATTCTGCATCAAAAAGATGTAACTTCCTCTCAGATGTTGCATTTTTTTGAGATTAACCCATTGTAGTAGTAGTAGTACTGGTATTAATAATAGTCTGATAGTAGCTTTAGATTGAGATTTAGTTTAATTAATAGATTAAACACCCATCAGACATAAAAACAGTTTCAAAGATCTACAGGTATATTTAATATAATAATAAACATTCTCTTGGGTCCTATAATTAAGTTGGAGTGTTCCTTTGTGCTGATTCCAATCTTGTTCAAGCCAGTGAGAATTTTTTTGTATGCGTATAACTGATGTGATATCACAGTAAAACTTATTATATACATGTATTATTAT
>QKMX01351705.1:12078-23139 GCA_003401595.1 Venustaconcha ellipsiformis
GCACACTTACGGTATGTACCCTGTCCACACTTTCATTGACATTGCACACTTACGGTATGTACCCTATCCACATTTTCATTGACATATCACACGGTATGTGCCCTGTCCACACTTCCATGGACATAGCACACTTACAGTATGTAACCTGTCCACACTTCATTGACATAGCAAACTTACAGTATGTACCCTGTCAACATTTTCACTGACATATCACAGTATGTACCCTATCCACACTCTCATTGACATATCACACTTACAGTATATTCCCTGTCCACACTTTAATTGACATAGCACACATACGGTATTTATCTAGTCCACATTTTCATAGACACATCACACTTACGGTATTAACCTAGCATAGCACACTGACAGTATGTATCCAGTCCACACTTTCATTGACATAGCACACTGACAGTATGTAACCAGCCAACACTTTGGCTTTTGATGCTTGAAGACAACAGCAATTTGTGGTAAATTAATCCAGTTTTTCATCATACATTAAAGAACATCAAGTTATTCTTCATTGAATGCCAAAAAATTACAAAGGCTACTTTTATAGTGCAACTCACATAGGTCAAATATGCGTTCTGAGACACTTTTTGCTATAGTTATCATTTTGGAGAATTTGATTATACTTGCCATTAAATGGTGTTTTTGCACTTTATTTTGCTCCTTATCCATCAAAGTGTAAATTCCTTGAGATTTGCTTTTAACAAATTCAGTGATAACGTACATCAACATTTTTAGACAAAGTTGCCTAGTCATGGTGATCCTGTTTAGAATGGTTTCTGTCACATGCTATGATGTAATAGGAAAAGCACCTGCTGTTAAGTTGTACAACAAACATAAAGAGAGATGTTACAAGGTATTCATTTATAAACAAAGCCTTGGAAAACACTGGCAGGAAACAACCCCACAAAAATGGTATGCAGGTCCAATAAATTGGAGGTAATTATGTATAACTTTGTATATATCTTATGTATATATATGATGTCCTATATTTCAATTTGTACATAAGGATACATAATTTTCCATATAAATATCTTCCTTCATACATGTAAAAGACAGTAGAAATGCAGTTGTCAAAAATTCATATTTATTTTAGTTAAATTTACACAATGCTAAATTATAGAAATCTCACGTACAAGTTAAAAATTAAAAAAAATTGTATGTTACTCCTCTGATAGTTGAACATCCATACAAGAGATGAATGAAAATGCATACCACTTCTTGTTTACATGATTGTACATTAATTCCCCCTGTACTAATATTCCAATATCAACATTCTTGACACATTCTAATGCCAAACTGCCATGGTAAAAGTCCATAGCGATGAATAATTTTCATTGAAAACTTTTTTATGACAATTATAATGCAGATCACAAAAAAATCACAATCGAATAAGCTTTGCTTACTACATTATGATTAAATTTTAAAATTAAAATTAATTGTTAAATTTATATTTGTAAATATGCATGCATGACTTTTGCTGTAATAACATTCAGACACCCACTGGTTAACTACCAGTAAGTGCTGGATAGTGGCAAATCCAGGATATGTTGGGTCATCCAACCAGAATGAGTGGTCTTGAAAAGTTCTTTTGTTTTTTTTTTTATTATCAGATACATGTATCAAGTTAAATGTACCTACATATCATGTGGATTGTGATTTATTCAGATAAAGGTGATCCTGGTACATAAATTTAAAAATAAACACCACCCTGTGATATTATAAAGTTTGCAGTCCATCCATCCATAAACGTACTTGTCTGGCGACAGCACTGATGTTATTATTTACATTGTTTTAGATATTGTTGCCAGCAGCTTGTTGAGTCATGTCATTTGGTGTATGCTTCAGCCATCAGTAAAACTAAGTGCTGTAACCTATATTTAATGTTTCAGTGATTTTTACCTGCCTTTTCTGTAAGCTAATATAGGGTTTGTGTTCAGCTCAGTTTCTCTGCCTCTTGCAGTCATGTAAGATGGGATTAATATAGAATTTTAGAAAAGCAACTTATTATTTTAATGCAAGCAAATTGACAATAAAGCGCATAAATTTGAAATGTGTCACAATTGCACAAAACAATTTAATTTTCAGCGTTGTCCAAAGATTTTTCTTATTGCTACTGTCATAAGTGCAGTTTATATTTTATTGTGGCACATTCTATTGATATAAATGATGCTATTGAGACAAATTTCAGATGTTCCGTTCATGTTTGATGGCAATTATTAGACTCAAATATAGCAATATAGTCAAAAATATTTCTTTAATTGCCCTTGTCACTAAGCCATTTTGTGCACTCTACAAACATGAAATAACATCTTGGTTATTAATACTCAGTCTTGTATAATATGTGTTACAGTGTTCACATAATACACCATTTCATTTTTAAAATTTAGTTGGCTCTAGAGCATTTTCTTTTGTTGGTTTTAATGGCATTTTTAACTTGTTAGTGGTTATGCCAAGTCTAGGAAATAGGCAGTATATGCCATTTTCAGAGACAATAGCCAACCAACCCAGACTGGCCAAGGTGGTACTGAACCAGTGACCCTGTATAATGAATCCTACATGAAATAAAGCAGATCCAGTATTAAAATGCCCAGTTCATTAATTCTAGAGCCCAGATGTTACATCATTGGTACAACATTTTTGTCAAGACTTGGTCACTGTGACAGGTTTCCCATTGCTGTATCATTAAACTTTGTGTTTTGCTTTGTTTTGTCAAACACTTTTGTTTCCAGAATCATGTAATTTAATAAATATTTGTGTCAGGAAGAGGACTACACCTGCAGGACTACACCTGCAAACAGAACTAGGCCACTATGGCCTATATTTTGCACCTTTGAACCTTCATGCAGAGCTCACTTTCTCAGACACTATTGTGTATAGAGCCATGTAACTTTGAATCTAGATGCTTCATGTGAAATTACCTTTTGGTCAAGTGCCTGTAACCTATATTTTATGCTCCATTGATATGCTTATCCTTTGTGTTTTTGTCAGTTTCTTAGACAATATTGTTGCAAAGTGATGAAAGTGACACATAGCATCATTCATGAAAAATAATGTCATTTACACAAAACAAAGCTTTGCAATTGGGCCATAGCTTCATTAGCAGCTTTGCTATAACTGAATGTTTCTTGTCATTGTTTCCAGCCAGTTTATGGAGTTAATGCTTTTTTTTTTATTTCCAGATATAACCCACCCAAAAGTTTGACAGTGCCATGTATGGGTATCCTGGTGAACCTCTGTCGAGATAACTTTGCTGTTCAGTCCTTTATAAAAAATACAGTGAGTATTTTCTCAGCTTGAATTCTTTGTGTTTTACATAACTTTGGCAAATAGCAGAGTTAACACATCCCTCTTTAGTTCAGATTCTAAAACTCTTTTACAGTTGGGTTGCTTGAATAATTCATTGAGTATCGTTTTTAATCCTTGCATCCTTGAGAATATTTTTGAATATAAACTTTGTTATGCTTTGCCATATTTGTGCCTAAAAGAGCTTCAGGCTTTCATCCTGACAGCTATTTCTTGCACTTTCTGTCTTTTAAGTAATAAATAAGGAAAACATTCAGTTGTCTAAAACTGAATCGAAATGCATTAATGTAAACATCTTTATCCCATGGCCAAACAGACACAGTTATGGTTGTTAAGTTAGCACAAGTTTTTATACCTACCCTTTATCCACTACTAGTATATGAAGGCTGGATATATAAAAATCATAAGTCCATCCTTTCTTCCATCTGGTACACAATCTCGTTAGTCGAATTAGTCCCTTAGTTTTTGATGGATTGCAGTGAAACGTTAAATATTATGATCATCGCCTGAAGAATTGCATATAAAAAAATGTTGCTCCTGCAGGATAAAAGTCAAGGTGACTGTTAATGAATGCAAATAGTTCTGCACAATGACATTAGTTCTTCCTCATATCCTTTGATCAAATTTTGTAGATTGCTTGCATTTAATGTAAGAAAAAAACATATTGATTTGGGGATTAAAATATCAGAGGTCAAGGTCAGTGTGACTGAAAGAAGAAAAATAGTTTCTATACAATAACATTAGTTTTAAATGAGAAACATGAACCAAACCTTAAGGATGGCTTGTATATAGAGAAAGAGAGAAACATAATAACATTAGAATCAAATGGTAAAGGTTAGTGTCACACTGAAAGAGGAACATGTTTCTGCACACAAATTTCAGTTCATAACCATGGACCTTCATCAAGGTTTGTGGATGAAAGTTGGGTTAGAAAGATGTCTATTGATTTCGAGGTCCAATGGTAAAGGCTCAGGGTCATTCACTGAAAATGGTTTCTCCTGTGAATACATTACCAGATCACATAAATGTTCCAAAAAAAGCTCTGGTACCTCTCAAATCAGGCAGTCATTGAAAGATGAAAAATTCATCTTTCCTGTCTGTAGTCCATGTATATCAAGGGAAGAAACTCTTACCAACCCTTCCCTTACCTCCCCTCACCATCACTAGGTGGCTGTGGTTATTTACCAGATCTAGCTTTTGCTAATCTTTTGGATTACTGACCATCCATATATAAAGATGGTGAGTATAGCATTGAATGAACAGTATTTTCTACATGTTGCAGTAATTATTTTGCAAAGTTTGTTAATATTTATGTGAACATTTTGGAGTTGTGGCTTCATTGTCTTTCTGACTTTGAGCTCCAACATGGCATATATTGTTGGACATTGTTGGTTGTTTGCTGATGCACACTTCATGTAATTTTGCTTGTTTAAGTGATGTGTGGTTATTGTTATATATAAACACTTTCCAGGTGTTATTTTTTATGTTTCATCATTCATTTCAGATAAATAAGGATGACCAAATACACTATATGCAAGCAGGGCCTTCCATTATATATAAAATTGGAGGTTGAGTTGCCAAAGTAGAAAGGGGTTTTGGGACCTTCCCCAAATATGGATACTAGTTTTATTTTTTTTTAAGTAGCTAGGTGTAAATAAAATTAGCTAGGTAAATTACCCAGCTCCCAGCTGATAAGGAAAGGCCTGTGCAAGTTGACAGGGACATGTATGGTATGTGTTTCTCTTGCACAAAATGTTCCTGTAACACTTAAGATTATTTCTGATATATTTAGTCATTCTTGTCATTTTGAATTAAACAATGACATCATGATGTGCATATCTCTTTTGCACCAAGTGTTCTTACTGTGTCGTTTTTGTTAAAAATCAGGCCTGCTAACAGAATGATTGGGCTGTAAGTATTATGAAAATGACTGGAGGTAATTATGGTCTAAGTTTACTTTACAAACCTTTGTGTTGAACATATTCTTTACTGCCACTGATCAATCTTGAAAATAACTTCAGAACAAATAAAATAAATGTTCTCCAACTTTACAATAGCAGTTTGCACTATTAGGTTCTGATTTACTGAAAACTGGTGTGACTTACAGAAAAAATCGACTGCCCTGCTGAGTTCTTGTTAGGTTTGACAGGTCTAATATCTAAACACTTGGGTGGTTTTTATTGATTTTGTAGTCGGTCTTGTCATTTCAGTTTAAAAAATGGAGACATATGCCAAAGTCAGTGCTGATACATAGGATCCATATCACCCTTGTGCAAAGTATTGAATGACTTCCAGCTGCATTGTATGTGTGAAATGGTCAGAAGGAAATTGGTCCATGATTTTGCAAAAAAGCTTGAAGAAACAGGTCAGTTTGTAGGCACAGAATGGCTTGGAGTTATTGGGAGAGTGTCTTTCATTATTTTGGCATTCTAGTGGTTGCAAATCCAAGCATTGCTTTAGTCCTTTGAGAGTGTCCTTAATTATTTTGGCATTTCAGTGGTTGCAAGTCCAAGCATTGCTTTAGTCCTTTGAGAGTGTCCTTCATTATTTTGGCATTCCAGTGGTTGCAAGTACAAGCATTGCTTTAGTCCTTTGAGAGTGTCCTTCATTTTTTTTGGCATTCCAGTGGTTGCAAGTCCAAGCATTGCTTTAGTCCTTTGTTTGTATGAGGTATTTTTCAGGTGGATGATTTAATTTTGCCATCTGTCCAGTGTGGCCATAAGAAGACTTCTTCAAACACTCATCTGGACTGTATTATAATGCTGTTCTTGCTGTTAACCAGATGGTTCAGCCATCCATACAGCCATAAACTATAATCACTGACCAGAAATCCATCACTTTGAAGACTGATATGCAGAGCCAAATCCTCTGTTTCACTGCACATCAGGCAGTTACCAAAACAACCATCCAGCCATCTACCAAGCTGCCTGTCTTGCCGAGAGTGGAGCCAACCAACCAGCCAGTAGCTGTGTGCTTCATCCATGCTATAGCTAAGCTATCCAGACAACACACTTAGTGGCATTTCATATGATGGCATGGCCTTGTCCTCCTTCCTCTATGATGTTTTATCATCTTGCTAATGTGTGGAGTGTACAGACTACAGTTGTAAAGTGGTCATGGAGGAAATCTGCAGAGTTCTGCTGATTTCAGATTTGCCAAGTCTGTCAGCTTCAAGCCAGTACTATAAGGTCAAGGCTTTACTGGATTTGGATAGTGAAGACAAACAGCCCTCATCTCTTTTTCTTTCAAAATCAGCGAAGGTTAGAGAAATCCCTGACCACCTGACTGATAAAATATGGTACTGTGGCATTACCGAGACTTAAATTTTGGAAATCCAGCTTACCAGGATCATTCTCTCCATGCTGGTATTGCATACATTCATTGACATTCAGCAGAGAGCTGATATCCTTGGATAAACTTATTGTCATCTTAAATATTACTGACCATCTATTTTATGATGTGCACATCATGATGTCCAAGTTAGTGCAAAACATGATTGCTATCTCAATACCAGATTTCCATGGGACCTATGCCTGTCTTCCAGTCAAGATTCTGGAGACATTGAAATTTATGGCTAAGTTGCTTGTTGTTATAGCCTCACATTTTTTCTCAGCATCTGTCTTCAGTGTTTTGAAGGAGGGACCTCTGTCTCCACTTGTTATATAGTTCTTGTTGGAGGCAGCTGCTAAAACATCTAGGCATACATTATCCTTGTCCAGAGTTACTAAAACCCCCACAAGAATTTTGCTCTGGACACTTCTAAGGTCATACTGGAGCACACTAAGAACCTTCTTTGGACTGCCACTAAGGAGGCCGACACCCTTTTTGGAGGGCTTTCACATGTATTCATTCCTAGCTGATCCAGAAAGCATGGTCATCCTGATCACCCTTCAGAGAAATTCTTCAGAAAGATGCAGGCTCAGTGCGTGAAGCAACCCCAATTTAAGCCTCCCCATCTCGCTCCGATGTCCCAAAGGCAGAATGTTACCTTATAAAAGATATAACTACCATGAATGGGTCTGTGACATGGGAGCTGACTGGGTCTACATTCTTCCAGTCTAGAAGTTTCCAGAATATTCTGGAACTTTAATCATCTATGGGACAAGAATAATTCCTTTGGAAAAAGGTTTGGCTATGCAGTAGTGACAGTTAAGTATTACATAATTAAAATTAGTTTACCCACACCAACAACACCAAAAAAAAAAATAAATAACAAACTACAGTTTGGTAGTCACAAGGACTTGTAGGTTTAAAAATCCACTAGTCCTTTAGTGTTTTTTTTCATCCCCCAAAGCAGTTCAAAGCAGTTGTTAGTGTTTATGGTTCAGATTGGCAGATATTTTAAAACTTGTGCCTCTTTGGTGAAAAGAACAGTCAACAGAATTATGGAACAGTATAAAACTTTGTCTTTTTTTGCAATTATATATCATACATTAATACAGGGATGACTAGCACAACTTTACCAGTCAGGAGGCATACCAAAATGCTTAAATTTACATGGGCTTGAAAATGTCATAATTAGCAGTGGTCTCCTAACACAAGGCTAGTAAATTTACTCAGTGTGCATGTATGTCTTTATGTATGTGTGTGTTTATTTATTTATTTAATAGTTAATGAAGTTTTGTTTCCATTGCAGGAAGATATGAAAAAGCTTACCCGTGCCCTGGTCAATTTCTTGGTAGATGCAAACTTTACCTTAATCACTTTGTCTCTATCTCTTCTTGCCTGCATTTGCATTCATTATGAAGAAACAGAAAAGGTAAGATCACCATGTGTTATTAGTTTTCAGGTTCTTTTTTAAAATAAAGTACAGTTACTTTTCCAACTTCAAAAACGATGTGGCACAAGCTTTGTCTTAGAATATGAAGGTAAATATGTACCTTATGCCATTAAGCTTACTTTTAATAGTAGCAGGCTTACCCATAGTTGTTGTTTTGCTTCTTTTTATGCTGAAAAAAATGCATACTTCCTCCTTAGAGTGAAGAATTTTCACCATTTCATCATTCTGCTCATCCTGTCATTGTTATGTTAGGTGCAAAACAAGTTCATCGTTTTCAAGGAGATTGATATGATCAGGTGTGTGCTAAAGTGCCAAATTTGCCTGTAGCAGTGGGTTGTTTTTAATTGCAGCCTTGTCTCTGAAATAATTAATCTCTGGTGTTACATTATCTATTTGTTTTTTCCAAATCTTTATATGGTAACATTTTTCCCTCTGGTTTTGGTTCCTTCAGAGACTTGGGGTTACTTCTTGTACTCCTGCAGGGTTGGATACACTTACTATCTAAATCATTTTATATGTAGGTACTGGTAAGTCATTGTATGCAAAGAATAATGACAGTGTGATCACTAGATGCTATGTGTTCTTCAGTCTAGATTGACACAGCAGTAACCATGTATATGATATCTATGCTAGATATTTGATTAATCACATTGAATTTTTTCACATAGCTATTGTGTGTGTGTGTTTACTTCCTTTATACAAAATAACTTGTATTAAACACTTAGAAGTCTCTTATATGTAAAAAAGACTGGTAAATTTATAAATATTTAAATTTATTTATTGATTGTATTAACGAATAATGCCAACACAGTCTGTGGGAGAGTTTGGTCATAAGAAGCCTTTTTCAAACACTAATCCAGACTGTATTAAATGTTCCAAGTGTACAAGAAAAAAGTCATTGTACTTTTTGTAAATGATGGTCTGCAGAAAGCTGGAATCTTGCAGACTCCAGCCACACTTCTCAAAAAAAGTAGAAACCTCTTTCTCCTTCTTCATTGGAATTTTCTCACTTATCAGTTGCAGAAAAAAAGGGGTCTACTGACCTGAGTACCCTTCCAATCAAATTGCTATCTCTCATAATGATTTAAGGAAGCGAGTGGAAATTATGGCTTCTAGACTTTGTATAAATGTGTGTGCAGTGAAACAACATAAAATGCTTTATAATTCTTGATTTTAAAGGTGAAAATTAAGCAGACACATGCAAAAGGTGATATTTTTGACCAGATTAACTTTGATGTATCTCATAGCTTTATTGATCTCTATGAATGAAACAGTCAAAAAAGGAGGGGGTATTTGATTATCATATGTGGATAATTTTTAGATGGGTCTTTAAATTTAAGATTCAGCACAACAACACAATCCATGAAATTGGGTGCCCTGTGAAAATTGATGATACTACAGTATCTGTGCTATAATTTTCGCATTTCTTAAAAAGACAGTCTTATGTGGTCTTCCTTTTTAAAACTTATAATTTGTCTTTTAAGTGGGTGCTTTCTTGATTTGCCTCATCGTTTATAATGCTGTAATACATTTCATTTTAGAAGAAAAAAAGTCTTTGTGTGCAAATGTAGAATTGGTAGTAAAATTGTTTTTTTTTTATCATTAACAGTTATTCTCTGTTCAGAATATCAACAAGACATTTCAGACAGTATTCAACTATGTGATCAGTGGAGATGCCTTGTGTCGGCTGTACTCTGTCGATTTATTCAAAGATTTGTTGAAAATAACAAGATTTCAGGAACCATTTGTCAGGTAAGGTTGAATTACCAATACCAGATACTGAATGGAATTGATTATTGCAGGCTGTGAACTTTTTTAATATTTTCCATCAGTATTTCTTTTAAGTAGCTGTTTTGAATGATCTAATTCCAAGTATGTGATCATAACCTATAAAGGACATTTAAGGGACCACACAAATATGTCCTTAATGAAGAGTGATTCTTTATATGGGGATAATAATATATAAATTGACAAAATAAGCATATTTCTTTATGAGTGGGTGAGTAGTGTGTGGATATTCCACACAATGCAGGTTTATTGTATTCTCCTTACTACAACTTTTATTTGTAGAATGGCGTCATACATTTATGGAAGAATGAATATTTATTCTCTGAAGTTGAAGTATGGCTCTTCTTGTGTTGCCATTATGTCCTAAATATATCATACCATGTCCTAGAAATTGTAGTTTCCTGCAGTTTTAACACAAATTTAAAAAGATCTTTATTGCCATATTAAAGTTTGTTTTATCACAAAATCTGCAGCAGAGAAGAATTTTCTGGCTGAGTGACATTTATGTGCATTTACAAAAGCATTTCAGCATTTGAAATTGTTGCTGTCTTAATTTTCTGCAGAAATTGAATAGAAATAGAGGTAATAATAATGAATAAATTAACAAAAGGGGCAAATAAATATGGTCATCATGAATACATAGAGTGATGATTGAATGAGATATTTCCATTAGATCCCATGAAAAATATATGTACCATAAAATAATCAGATCATTTTATGCTGCAGTTAAAAACTGTAGTGCTTAATATTTGGGATAGACTGTAGCTCAGAATCCTTTCTTTCCTTTTTGTGGTTTATTACAGTAAAAGTTTATAAAATGTTTTTTAATAATATAAAATAAATCAACATGAAATTAAGGTGGAGTAGGAGACAGATTATTGTCAATTAAATGAAAAAGGAAGAGTTGTATATGTTTTAGTTCACTGTAAATATTTTTTTATAGCTTCCTTCACAAGTTCACTGTCTGGTGATAACTGATGACATTAGTTGTGATTATTAATATTCACATTCTATACACTCTCATTCATTTTCTGGTCAAGATCTCCCATTGAATCACTTTTTTATTTTTGAAGAATGAAGAACATCCTTTTCAGATTACGATTTCACATGGCACATTTTGTCACAAATAACCACATGTACAGTTGTTGTTGTTGTGGGGCTTAACACCATTTTTCAGC
>QKMX01351705.1:60913-80057 GCA_003401595.1 Venustaconcha ellipsiformis
TGAAAAATGGTGTTAAACCCTACAACAACAACAACAATATCCCATTAGAAAACACAGATAACACATATATAAAGAAATGGTAGTCCTTGTTTGGTTTATACCTCAATGTTAAAAAATATGTCATTTAACAATTCACCACAATATTCATTGTCACCACAATCACATCACTGTAGTTGTTTACATGCTAGAATGCATGTAGTTAAATTGGCCTAGATTTTGGTCAGCTGGAGACAGCTATCTTCTTGCTGATTCTACCCAGGGGATGAAGCTATTCATAGGATTTGAAAACATATTAACAAATTAAATAGTTTAACAAACATTGTATTGAGATGTTCAGCCTTTAATAAACTTGATGGCTAGATATCTATGGTTTCAGAAGATTAGAAGTTTAACTTGCATTTTATGCTGCCATTGGCAGAGATAGAAAGCATTTATTTTTTTCCTGCTAAAGAAAACTTTCTTGGCACAATAGATATTTCCAGTCACTTTGGAAAATGCAGTGATCCATCAGATTCCATTTCTGTTATTTAGTTTGGTGTTGACTTCCTTTGATGAAAGATACTTTGTTTTTATTGAAGAATGTAGTCCACTTAGTATGATGACAGGTGCATGTGTTATTGAAGTCACCACTAAAGGCCAGCTTTGGAGGACTAAACAAAAGCCCATTTGTTATTGTGGTGGCATTATCAAATAATTGTAGAACAATGAGGCTGAAATATTTTCATTTGTTTAATATTTATACAGAAGGATCAGTGCTTTAAAGGTTTTCTTTGAAGTTCCATCAAAAATATTTGTTCTGGACACATTTAAAAAAATTAGCTCTCATTTGGTTGATTTTAGCTGTGCCAGTTCCTGCCTTCATAGGATGGTTGTTTGTAGGTAGTTTGGTAGAATGGTAGAATGACTATTTTAGTGTATTACAGCATACAGTACTCAGGCCAGGTGTCAGCATAAGCAGATTGTGACAAAACAATGCACTTTTTAGATGGTTGATCAATATAATCAAAGGATTTGTTTATGTAACAATAGATAGATTCTAGTGCAATTTATATCAAAGTTTGCAGCTTCTTTTCATGGTGCCATTGAATTTCTCATTTTCAAAATCGACAGATAGTATATTTTTTGCCAATAAGGAAAAAATTGCAATATTTGACATTGATGATGCTCAGAGTGATCCATGAATAAACTTTTTACTCGGTTTTTTTGTGGTTCCTTTAAGTAGAAATAAATATTTTTGTACAACAAAAATATATGTATATGAAATTGCAGGAGCCATGCCACCATCATCTTGTATTAGAATTCATATGTGATCTCCTTCTCATAAATGATACTGAACTTTTTACATATTATTTTACTTTTAAGAAGAAAGAATAATTTTTGTGTACATGTACTTGAAATTTTTGGAAGCCAGGCCATGATCTTGTTATATCTCAATTTGTGTTATGACGGAGAATGTTATAGCAGACTCGCACTGTACTTGCTTGTAAGATCGATTGAACTGCAAACAGCATAGACCCTGATCTGCATTGCATATAGTGCTGGCAAATCAAAATCTATGTTATTTGTTTTTCAAATTACTCCCAACAAACTGCATGGATACAGATTTGATGGCACATTATCTGGTGTCAGGTCTGGGTCTATGCAGTTTGCTGTTGGAAGTGACTTATAATAGGGTATATCCAGTACTTTAAGTGATGTACCTGTATAATGAAAGGTCACTGTTGAATGTTAACATTGTATTCAGAAATGATTTGATTTTATTAAAAAATTTAGAAATCTGAACCTGATTGTATTTTCAGTGAATGAATGAATGAATGAATGAATGAATGAATTTTTAACTGATATGAGAATAAGACTAAATGAGCTTATGATGTGACCATGCATTTGTTGTGCATTGGCATGGTGCTTCTAATCAACATTTGCAATTTTCAACGTTCGCAATTTTCCTAAAACACTCAGCCAATTTCAGCCATATTTGACATCATTATTGTACAAAGGCCATCCAAATATGGTCATGATAATTTAAACAGGAAATAAGAATGCTATCCCCAATCACCTAATGAAATTAAACAAAATTTGCAAAAGCTTCTCAGCCAAGGGTCATTTAAGTATGTACAAAGTGAATACACAATTACATGTGTTTACCATTTATCAATAATAGGGGAACAACAACTTTCTTTCAGTTGGACCAAATTTCACATTAAGCAGCCTGGCTTCAAGGTTTTTCAACTTTATACAATTTGTGCTGTTACACTGTTAAAGGAAGATACAATCACATAGCAAAGAGCTTTAAATAATTTCTTCTCAAAAAGTACTCGACAGAATTTAATAAAATTTGACATAAGGCCTGGCATAAATGCATTTTATTCAATAAATGCTTCAGATGTCTATCAAATAGGAATGTGCATTGCTAAAAACAGGAAAACCTTTAAACAGTTTCTCAAAAATGTTGAATATACTTTCTATTAATTGTGGTGGCAGTTTTTACAGATGATGTTGATCCATGATCAAATGGCTGCAGGTGCTGAAAAAAAGAAAAGAAATTGTTTTTGTTTTGGAGATTTTGTGTTTTTGGTTTGCAGTTTTATAGTACTGTAACAGGTTATTTAATGCAATGACAATCAGAGTTAAGTTTCTTGCCTAAGGGCACACTACTGTAGTCATATCAGGGTAATTTGAAGGTTGGAATTGAACCTGCATCCTTTCCTTCACGAGTCCAATATTCAAAGAACATGGCTCCATCCTCCATTAGTCACTGTTTAAGACATGTTGGATGGCATATTTGACTTATTCTATGTCCCAGAGCCAGCAGGGGCATGTCTCGTTTCAGTAGTAGATGCGCTATTACACAGAATCCTTTGTGATGAAATAACCATCATACATAATACCAATGTGGTCTGTCATATGACTGACACGGTGCACTGTCCACTTAAGTGTTCTTCAACATGGCAGACACATAAATGGAATGCAATAGCAGTATGTGGATTTTTTTCCTATTTCTGTGTTTTTTTAGCAGTTTCAAGATAAGTCATTGCATTTCTTTAGAAAATGTTTATGTAATTGATATTGTCAAGTAAACAGCTGACAAAATATAAAGCTGACTTCAGTAGATGCTTAGTGTAAATGTGGTTTTAAATGATATTGTCAGGTAAATTTGACAAAATATAAAGGCAGTTACAGTAAAACCATTGTTTCTCATGACAACCTGATTACTTCAACAGTAGGTTTTTTTTTTGATTGCTACCAAATTAATAGCCTGTAGAGTAAAGCTGTCTGGTGCCTCAGTTTTGCCAATCAGTTATTCCTTACTGCTTGCGTCTTTCAGGTCACATCTTTGGAGTTGTTGTGCAGTCAGCAGGAGGGAAGGCTGAATGAAGCTGCTGAGGAGACAATGAAACTGAAGGAGGAAGTAAACAAGCATCGTCAGATTGCTGCTCTCATCAACAGCCTCAGTAGTGGCAATGTATCAGAAACCAGCATGAAACATGATCAGAAATGATGATTTCTTGGTATTAGTTATGGACAGTGAATGAAACTGAAGCCTTTGAATCAGGACATTTGATAAAATTAGCCAAGGTGTAGGAAAAGAGATGCTTGTATATTCACTAACTAAATGCTGTGATGGGTGCTTTTTACTCTTATGAATGAATTGAGATTTTCTTTGATTTTCATTGTTACCTCTTTTGTTAAAGAATTAAAATAATTAGGGAATTATGTTTTGCATTTTAAGGCTTTATTTTAATATGAAGTAAAGTCTTTGGTTTATTTAATGAAAATTTGCTATTGGGAAGGAAGATTTGATGTCATATCCACAAAAATGCATTGGCCAGACATCAACCATTTGGTGGTAGAGGGACATTGTGGGAGGAGAGGCATGAAAGCAAAAGTTGCCATTAAGTCAACACAATGATAAGGAGGAAGTCAGTTGCCATTAAGTCAACACAGTGATAAGGAGGAAGTCAGTTGCCATTAAGTCAACATAGTGATAAAGTAGGTCATTTGCCATTAAGTCTACATAGTTATTAAGTAGGTCATTTGCCATTAAGTCAACATATTGATAAAGTAGGTCATTTGCCATTAAGTCAACATATTGATAAAGTAGGTCATTTGCCATTAAGTCAACTCAATAATAAAGGAATTAAAGCAACATTTTTGTATGAATCTGTGAAATTTGTTGACCATCCTATTCAAGTGTTACTGCATGTTTCTGATTGGGTCACAGAATATATGAAATTGATTGGAGTCATTTAGCATAACCTCTGATCTTGGTAATAACAGAATCATTTAGGCTTGGTATGTACTTGTATGTAAAATATCTTAAAAGAGTCCTTTTGCTTTAGAGGTGTGCCAGACATATTTTAAGGAAGAGGCAAATAGTGTTACCCAGGTCTTTACATCCCATACATCAGAAATATAGATTTTGCTAACTTATTTTTAAATGAATCCATGGATTTAAACCAAATATTATGGAGGTTATTACAAAGAAGGTGTAGTTTTTTTCACATTTTACCATCAACATTTTTTTGTTTTGTTTGACATCTCTGACCCTACCATACTGGTAGCGGTATCTGCATACCCAAAAACATTCTGATTTTGTCATTTTTGGGATCATATGAGGGCTTGCAATAGAACTGGTCATTTTCACATGATCTAAATTGAGAGGATAGAAGACTTGGTTTTAAAAAGGAATCAGAAAATTTAAAGTTAATTTCATTAAAACCTTAAAAAGCAATAACTATAATTTTTGATTTTACAGTAGTTATGATAAAAATTGTCTTTTTAAAAATATTATGGTTTTATGTGAACTAGATATATAAGAAATTAAAGCCAAGATAAAACTGCATTAATTTCTGTGTCCATTCTTGTTAGTATTATTGCATTCTGCCCATAATCATTAAAAACAATGTCTGAGGTTGACCAGAATGACTTGTCAGTATGAAATTTAATTGGAATATTCATAAGGGGCCACTAGATAAAAAAAGGTATATATTAATTCCAGTGAAAGCTAAAAACTGATGCCATGTAGGTTGAACTATAACACATTCAGTGGGAATAATGAAAATATTGCACAGTAACTACACATGAAATATATACAGAATACACTCCAACACAGTTAATATAATAATCTTTGAAGACAGGGTTAAGATTTTTTTTTCTCCTTTTAGCTTTTATACCTTTTAGAAAAGTTATAGCTAAGTTAGCAGTATAGGCCCTCACTCTAGTCTTTGAAAACTCCATTACTTGTGATAAATACTTTGGTACAGTGTTATTGTCAAGATGACTGTTTTTCATTTATGCAAGAATTGAGCTTAATTTTGTCATTTTGATATATCTTAATATACATAAATGTGTCATTGTTGTAACTTTTAAGAGGTTGATCAGACCAGTAAAGAAATAACATTTTTAGCTCACCTGGGCCTGCATCCTTTGTACATTGTGCATTATTTATCATCTGTTGTGTTTCTTGTCTGTCAACAATTGCTAGTTACCACTCAAGAGTCCACATTTCTAATCTGATTTCAATCAGAATTGGAATATGGATTTATATCATCAAAATCTTGGATGAGTTTGATGGTGAGCAAGAGCCATGTATATTAATGAAATGATCTTGCACATGATTGGTTGACTCTGTTACCACTCTGGAGACCACATTTCAGATCTCATTTTGATCAAACTTGGAATGTGTATTTATATGGTCCGATTATGAGTGACATACCTGCATAATAATGAAGTGAACCTGCAACTGATAAGGCTGATCTTGTTACTGCTGTAGAGGCCATATTTCTGATCTGATTTTCATCAGCTTCAGAACGCATGCTTATATCAATAACTTCTCAGATGAATTTGATTATGTGAAAGAATGCCTAATTTATCGTAAGAAACACAATGTACATATATCACAAATTATCTGCATTAGGTAACATTCTATGACTAAAACTTTTAGAAAATATAAGGATTAAAGGGGGAAAATAGATCAAACTTTCAGCAGGCATAAAAATAAAAGAGGGGGAAAATAGACTAAACTTTTAGCAAATATGAAACTTAAAGAGGGGGAAAATATACTAAACTTTTAGCAAATATGAAACTTAAAAACAGAAATATGCCAAACTTTCAGCAACTATGAAACTTAAAGAGGGGGAAATAGATCTAACTTTTCACAAGTATAGAACTAAATAAGGGGGAAAATAAACCAAACATTCCTCAAGTATACAACTGAAAAAGGGGGAAAATAGGCCAAACTTTCAGCAAGTATAAAACTTAAAGAGAGGAAAAATATGCCAAACTTTCAGCAAGTATGAAACTAAAAACGTGGGAAAATAGACCAAACTTTCAGCAAGTATGAAACTAAAAAAGGAAAATAGACCAACTTTCAGTACATACAGAGTTAAAAGAGGGTGAGAATAGATCAAACTTTCAGCAAGTATGAAACTAAAAAAGGGGAAAAAAAGACCAAACTTTAAAGCAAGTATAAAACTAAAAGAGGTGAAAATAGATCAAACTTTCAGCAAGCGTAAAACTAAAAAGGGGGGGGGAATACAGCAAACTTTAAGCAAATATAAAACCAAATAAGGGGGAAAATAGACCAAACTTTCCACAAGTATAAAACTAAATAAGGGAAGAAAATAGACCAAACTTTTCACAAGTATAAAACTGAAAAAGGGGGAATTGTACTAAACTTTCAGCAGTTATAAAACTAAAAGAGTGAGAAAATATACCAAACTTTCGCAAGTATAAAGCTAAAAGAGGGTGAAAATGGACCAAAATTTCCACAAGTATAAAACTTAAAAAGGGGAAAATAGACCAAACTTTCCACAAGTATAAAACTAAATAAGGGGGGGGATATACCAAACTTTCCACAAGTATAAAACTGAAAAAGGGGGAAATGTACTAAACTTTCTGCAAGTATAAAACTAAAAGAGGGGGAAAATATACCAAACTTTCAGCAAGTATAAAACTAGAAGAGGGGGAAAACTGCTTTGATGAGCATTGAATCAGGGTGTTTGGAGCTTATACCTAGTCATTGTATCCAAAGCATTATCACTGGTGTCATGAAGAAAACTATATACACTTTAACTGGCATATGGAACAGACAAACCAGATTTTAATTAGAAATTTTAATTAATGAGAAAATATGTATTTAACACAGTTAGTAATAGACAATTTACCATTATTAATCATCATTGTTGTGGAGTCATTTTATGTATTCAATCATTCAAATGTATTCTGTACATTCCTTATCCTCTTTCTTTTTACCATTTCTCTCTTTTCTCTTTCAGACAATGTGTGTTAATCATTTCTTCCCATTGCTCTTTCTGAATGGAGTCATGTATTTTTATGGTGTATAAAATATTTCTGTGATAGACTGTTACAATCAGAAAACGGGGAAGAACATATAAATATTTTTATTACCTGTAAAATATTTAGAAGTATTTTCATCCACTTCTTTCTTACAATGTCATGTTTTCTTTCTAAATGCATTAATTCATAATTTGTTCATCAGAACCAAGATACAATTAGAAGTATTCTTTTTGCGATGTCCAGAATTGCCAATAATGTCACACCCACACCCACTTTAATCTCAGTAATCTAACATGCTGTGGAGAGACAGGCCAGGTAGGTACAATTACAGTTGTGCTGAATGAGCATTGGAGAAAAACTATTTATCAACAACAGCTCTTGTGATATCAAAGCACAGAAATATAAAATTGTCCCCAAGCTTAAGAAGAAACACAAAGTGTGGTGTTGATAATGATAATGATGTATATTTAAATACTTTATGTGGGCAAACACAGAGCAGTTTTTTTGTTCTTTCTGTTGGATAAAGTAGCAGCAAAAACAATATTCTTGGAGGATTAAGTAGTATAGATTTAATGTATTTTCTTATAGTATAGACAATAGACTGGGGATTTAGTAGTATATATTTTATTTAACATCTTAAAGTATAAAAAACAGACTGGATTTAGTAGATATTTTGTAACTTCTTACAGTAAAAGCAGTAGACTGTAAGGGATTTAGTATAGATTTTATGTATCCTCTTACAATGTTTGTTACACTTTAATTACTTCTTCTTGCAGATTTTCTGTAACTTCTTGCAACATAACAGACTCCTGGGATTTAGTAGTATAGATTTTCTGTAACTTCTTACAGTATAAACAATAGACTATGGGGATTTAGTAGTATAGATTTGATTTAACATCTTAAGTTTAAAAAAACAGACTGGGGATTTAGTAGATATTTTGTAACTTCTTTCAGTGTAAGCAGTAGACTGTAAGGGATTTAGTTGTATAGATTTTATGTATCCTCTTACAATGTTTATTACACTTTAATTACTTTTTCTTGCAGATTGTTTTAGCACATTCACATAAATGAACACATGTTACTCATTTTTGTCAATATAAATAATCTAAACATGTTATGCTTATTTATCAGTTTTAATATGCACAGCAATTAATGTAGTACATTCAGGCAATATTGGTAATCAAATGATATTGTTATTGACTCAGTCACTGTATGAGGAAGAGATAATTGACACATGCATGAATGCTCTATATCTTTTTTAATGTTTTAAACATGAATCTTGTCAATTTTTTTAAAATCTGGATCGAGTTTGAGATTTTATCTTGTGATTGATTTAATAGGACTCAATGACAGGGCACAATTATTTTGCCAACATGTATTATACACTCATTACTCCAGTGCATTTTCACTACTCTTTATATAAATCAAAAGCATTAATTACTTTTGTGAAGTTGTTTTGTCCGACTTGTGTAAGCATTGTAAGATAATATAGACAATTTTTCCGCAGCAGTGGCAGCAATGTTTAAGTTTTGCATTAATGTGTTTAAAGTCACATATCTTTTACATAAATGTGAAACTCTGACACAATCACAATTTTTATCTGTAAAGCAGTTTAGGTCTTGCTCATCTCACCTGCTCAAGTCTTGTTCTGAATGATGTTCAGTTTTCTGTCCAAGTTCTTTCAAGTCAGATATCTTCTACACCAGTGGCAGCTTTCAACTGAAACTTGATGTCACTGTGGATCTGATGTTATTATGCGGTTATGCAATGAATTTCTGTCTTGCTTTTCTCCCCTGCTTAAGAAAATGCTTGATTCATCATTGTGAAGAGTTTTAAAAGATTTTGAGTCCTATTCTTCTGCATGTCTTATTGCAGTCAGTTGAAACTTTGGTACCATATTAGCAGACTTGCAGCTAACAGTATTATATAGAAAACATTCAGTTTAGATATTTTTTTTCAAAACAGATTTGGTTGATTTTAACTTAAGATTTTTCTACTTTTCCTGTAATTAGGACTGTTAAATTATTTTTACCTAGTATGTGCAGGGATTAAAATATATTTTCTGTACCTTCATCAGTGTATTTATTTAGACAGCATTTCCCAGCAACATTGTGTTTTGTCTATAAGTGCCAGTTGTATGACCTTGTGCAATGTAAATTGTATATGATATAATTTGAATAAATAATTTCAAGTGTAGTCAAAAAGTATCTATTGAGCTGTGTTCTGTGTAAGAATATATATTTCATTCTTATAAGTAAGAAGAGCATTTTAAGCTTATTACTTTTGATATTGTCATAAATCTTTTATTTTCAATGCATTTTGGAAATGAAATGCAAGTTGAAGCTCATATTGCTTGAATGAGGTATAATACTTATAGATGGATAGTTCAGGTGTAAGAATTTAGTTTGTCCAGGTGTAATGCCACACCACACAACATAATGTAACCTGTAATTGACCAACAGGTGCCTGTGAAAAGTGTGTTCATTGACATGGCTATCTTAATCCTCTTTTGATACAATGGCCCTGTCTCCAAGGTAATCTAGGTTGTTGGAATATTGCTTTTCTAATTGAGGAACCAGAGTTAACTATTTTATAGATATCTTAGTTCAAGAGCCCACAGTGATGAGTTGTTTTGAGAAAATTGCCTGTATTATCATTACTCTGTATCATAGATACACAAACTATACATGAAAATGATTGTTGAGGTCTTAATTTATTATAACATAAGTGACATATTGGACTGTTCATATTATCACTCACGGGTAAATATTACCAAACAAGGGATGACGGGCAATGTATGTTTCTCATTGTCCAGCCAGCATCCAACTTGGACTTATATTTTCATTATTGGTTTTTGCTCAGAATCTCATTTTTTTCAGCAACACTTGTCCAGCTCCAGTACTGTAATCTTGTTTTCTTCAAAATCCTTAAAATCATTTTCATCGTCACTATCATAACCTTGCTTGCCAATTTAAAATCATTGAAGATAAATCCTGTTAACGGTTGGTCATTTTGAGTTTTCCGGATAGCATGTTTTAAGCTATCATTTGTAAAGTTAATTTACTAAATGCATAGTAAAATATGACAAAATGCTTATTCTTGGGCACAGTGTACAAATAAAATTTAGTTTCTCAACTATTCATGTCTGCTTGAAGTGCTTGTATATGTAAAAAGAAAAACAGTTGCTTGCCTAAATTATGGCATATAATTTTTAAAAAAATAATTTATAATTTTGATATAAAATCAATAAATATTGAAATAGCATTTCTACAAAAAATGAGCATCTATATACAAGCATACACGTGTATTAAAATCATGCACATGTGCATAGATACACATATTCAGACATACAGGTGAATGTACAGTAGTATCCCTCTTATACAGCCACCTCTTTTGAAAGTGGCCTAATGAGATGGGTGGCCATTCCATTCCAGAGGACTAAATTTTTTGTGAGAAGTTTCTGTAATGTATGTAGCAAGACAGCTACTTACTTAAAAGCATTTATTTTCTTTATTTAAAAGTAACATTGATTATTAAAAGGTTCTTTTCTCACAAACAGACTTATTTCACTGAACAAACAATAATAATGGTTCTTATTCTTGACATAAAAGTGAAATGCAAGAGGGGTATTGTTATCATACATATTGCAAAACAGTTAAAAAAATGTCAATTAAATCTTGGTGCAAATATAAATCTCTTTCCATCTGCTCTATTTTCCCACTTCTACTGAATATTCTTCTTATTGGTTATGACATTGTTTATTTGAGTCCTTTCAACATAATATTGTTCAGCAAGCCCCCCACAATGTTGTCAAGTCAAATAAATGACTTTCCTGTTAATAAGTTATATTTATATGATGACATGAAAAAGTTTTGTAATATGTTAAGAATTGTACAGTAGTGAGATTTACTTACGCAGATGCAACTTTTGTAGACGAATGCCTTTATGATAAAGGATGTAATATATGTACTGTTACATTGTTTTTCAGTCTTTATCTGGTACCCCATTTTTTTCAAGGTTAATTTCTTTGTGTGTTAATCAACAAAATCCTATGCAAAGTTATGATTTTGACACTAATATCTGGTTATAATCAGCCAAGAAGTCCACTGCTGTGTGAAGCCCAAAACTCTATCACAACATTGTTGAGCCATTTTCCAGTAAATAATGGCTTTTACAGATCATGATATCATAGTGTTACATGTATTTTAGCCAACACTTCTGTCAATACTGAAAACCTGACATTGGGAGACGGGTATCGGTAGAGATAATTGGATTACTTACCTTACCCTATGAATTAAATATTGGTTGACAAATTTTGTAGCTGCTTGAGAGGGGTAAATTTTATATTTTTGTTGTGCTTCCCAGTCTTTACCTGGAGGAAGTGATGTCTGACACCACTGATGTTTTCTATGTATTTTAAGTAGTTCCTGAGAACAGAACTGGTCTTTCAGATATTGTTTTGTTTGGCTTTAATGCCATTTTTTAGAGCAAGATAGGTTGTATATGATGGCCAGTATAACTGGTTGAGGAGGATCCCAGGAAATACCTGGTAAGAACCAATAACTCATGGGATGACCTGGCAGCTTTCTCATGTATCCACATTGGCTGAGACTGAGAGACTGAGACTCTTACACACATGGACAGAGGTGAGATAGCAGTGATTGTTAAAGGCAAGTGCTTTGGACAACTCAGCCAATCAGATGTACCAATAGTATTGTTGTTATCACAATGATATAATCCAGAATGTCTTGAATGAATTCATAATAATTCCAAAATAATATTTTAGTCCAAAATGTCAAAATCTGGAAGAATGACATACAATACATTGAGTATAAATGGTTCTATATTTGACTACAAGGTCAGAGACAAATTCCACAAAAAGTCTAAAACAAAGTTAAATTATTTGTGAAAAATAATGTTTTCAATATGGTACTGAGTTTACAAATAGATGGTTGGAAATAAAGATAAAATTCAATGGCTATTTTGTAGCACAAGCATTATGATATTGCAACAAATACTTCAACTGAAGAAAATCCATTATGTTGATGGTCACATAAGACAAGGGGAGATAATTACACGGTATCACGGTTCATAGGTAATACAGAAATGAGGGAAAACATTTTTCCATCCATCTTTCTAGGATTGGGATCATATGTTAACATGTATATTGATGTGACTGGGTAATGTATTTGATGGAGAAACATACTGATTCATTGATGAAAGGCTAATATGGGATCAATTTTACACAATAACACTAAATAACATCATTTTATGAAACATAATAGGGTGTTTTACACAATATATAATATATGAATGATAAACAGGTGACCATCACTGAAATTGCTAATTCAGCCAACACTCATGTACCGCTAGCTGGACTGCCTCACAGGTTAGCTGTGTATACGATATATTATAGGATAAGAAAAAAATAGAGAAGTACTCTTAAACTCTATAATAAAACTATTTACCATTCTAACATAAGTATACATATTTGGCATTCCTTGGGTTTCACCCTCAGCTGCATGAGGTTAGTGTGGTAAGTTGGTAGAGAAGCATGGAGTATCTATGAGGCAGAAACAACAGTATGAATAATGTCGGGGCCAAATAGCCAACATGCACTATTTATCTTTGACTAAATGCCAGTATATACTCGCTAATAGTCAAGTTATTGGAAAGTCTATGGTCGTAGACTTGTGTATATTGAATTGACCAGGAAACTTTCCCACCAACTTCATGCCCAACTGACCGGACTGAATGGATGTTTGATCTTCAAACTCGAGTGGCAGTAGAGGTAAACATAAATACATGTATTTACCTGCAAGGAGCTCTTCTGCAATTGTGAGCTGATGGGTCAATATCAGGTAGGGCTGA
Source organism: Venustaconcha ellipsiformis (assembly GCA_003401595.1). Lineage (NCBI taxonomy): Eukaryota > Metazoa > Mollusca > Bivalvia > Unionida > Unionidae > Venustaconcha > Venustaconcha ellipsiformis. The sequence goes on from QKMX01351705.1 coordinate 74,084, forward strand.
GATATGCATGTCTGGTCAGAAAACTCGGACAGCCGAAGCGATACCAGATCCGGTGTCCATGGCTGACATCGCTGTTGCGAGGGTATGCACGTGTCTCTGTACACAGATGTCCCATATTGTCGGACCTATTTAACTGGGTTTGCATTTTTATTACAGCCACTTGGAGATGATACTGTTTCAGTATATTTGTTGATGTTGCTGATTAATGTCTCCTGTGCCAGGAGACTCCCTTACCGTGTGCGCAAAACTGGTCATCCCTATTGCTTGTGGCTGCACACTTTGTTGACAGGTTCTGGAAGTTGAACGTGGCGAGGATGAACAGTGTTAGCTGCATTATGTAGATCACTGAAGACTCACTGCTGGCTGGCTGAAAGAAATACTGAGCCCAGTCTTGTCTAGGTAAGGAGGGGATTCTCAATGATGCCATCCTGAGATGCTGCAAACCCTCCCATCCAGGTGAATCAGAGTTCAGGGACCCAAATGCTCATGTTAGACCGCCATCTTGAATTAACTTCAAATTTTCTTTATGGAGCTGCACAAGTTGAGCCTTCTTGAGAGAAGCAGGCACAATAATGTTAATTTCACTTAATTTGTGAAGAAGTTTTCCCACTGACCACTTTTAGGCGACTGAGTATGCCATTGTTGTCTGGTTTTATTTGTTTTTTTTTTGTTTGCTTTTTTTCTTTTACCTTGCGGCACACATGAAGAGGAAAGCTGCTGCGATTTATCCATGATATATAAAGTCAGCAATTGCCCTCAGAGCAATTGGGTGATATACACGAAGCAAACAGTTTCTAAGTTAGCAATTGCTCAGCAGAATAAGGGTTTTGGAGCAAATGGTACAAGTCGTCGCAATGTAATCCAATTTAATCAAATTCTAGTGTCATGCCTAGAAATTCAAACTGTATCAACATATTTCCAGTATAGCTTATGATTGAGTCTTGAAAGAATATCAGGTTCCAATAGCAAGCAGTTCTTGAATGTAGAAAAAAATATAACACGAAAACAAAAACTGTCCACTCTCAGTGCTGATCACTTATAAAGTGAGTGACTGCTGTCAGCTTCTTCAGTCCAGCAGACCCTTGTCTCTGATTGGCTGCAAGCCAATCCAACTAGTGTGTGTCTGCTGAACTGACTTTGAACTGACCCACAAAAAGTACTTTGACTGTTAATCCATTCTTTGTGTAAACATTATTTAATTACCTATTTCTATCATTTTGTTCTGAATCCTTCACTATTCAACATTTGTAAAACTTTAAGATTATTTACTCCGTCATTTTCATTCAGTGTCCTTAAGCATCTAGTTTCCTTAAGTAGTAAACAATACTTCACATAACAGACATACTCATCACATTTTATGTTTACTTAGAGCAATTACAGACAGAGAGGTAAAAAAAAACAACTTAGGTCTGTTACATTTAAACATATATGGAACACAGGGGTGGTACTTTTAAAAAAAAATGTAGGTCAGGGTACTTTTTTTATTCAAAAGTTTATTATGTCAGTGATATAAAATTTTAAATTGCATCTATTGGTGACTATTCCACATTAGCTGTGATTTCCCTGGGTGCCATGTATATTGTACAGCCCTTACCCTGGCTGTCAAGTCCCACTATCGATAACAATCCTTCATTAATTGCAATCATTACCACTTTAAAATCTACAAAACCCACCACAAGAAGGTACGTTATGGTATAAAAAAAACAAATTTGTTAAACAGTTTCATTTAGAAAATATTTATTTATCAATTTTACCTTATTATGTAAAATAGCACCATTTCATTTAAAACAGACTTTATATGATAGGATAAGCTTAAGCTATGCAATATGTTGGCATCATTATTGCTGTCATTATTATGAAGTAATTAAACAAGAGGCAGGAACAATACAATTTAAAGCTATACAATATCTTGGTATAGGATTAAGACATTTCATGAAAATAAACATTTGTATACGTGTAAAATACTGATAAAAATGTTAAAATGTTACAGTACATGTGAAAGAATAGAAGTGAAAATACAGCATACACAAATATCCACGAAATGAACAGTTGATAATTCGCTCATGACATTAATCTCAATATGAATCCAAAAATGGATATCAGCTGATAGAAAACATCATTTTCTATACCAAATTAAATTACAGTAAAAAATGTGATACTTTATACCTCCTGCATTGTCTCAAAGAAACGGTAAGTAATTCTGGAGTCTAAATATTAATGCTAATGTACGTCTCGGCAAAGAATAAAAACCCCTAAAAGTCTGCATTAATGAAGCATTTCTACCTACTTTGTGTCAAATTTCCGATGTGGTACCATCTTCAGTAGTGATCCCCAAGCATGAAATCCTAGTAGCAGCAATGTTAAGTAAATTTCTGTGTAACACTTTCAGATTGATAAATAGGTCATAATAAGCCAGGTCTTGCTCTCTGAACATTATTTATTAGTATGGATGATGATAGTCTTGCTGTAGAATTAATTCCTTGTCTATTGTTTTATCAGTCTTAAAGTATCAAATTTTAATGTTTTTCCCCCCACAATTACATTGGTGTAGATTAACTGTCACTTTCATTGTTGAAAGTTGACATAATTCATGTCGACTTTTAATCATGAAATTTAAGCATTCTTAAAGTACAAAAAACTGAATTGTCCAACACTATAATTATTAGTGCCTAAACTGGGAAGACTGAAGCAGAGTTCATAAGATTTCAGATTTAAGAATTTCATTCTTAGACAAGAACTCTGGCATCTTGTTTTAAACTAAGACAAGGAAAAGGAGAAGTTTTGGACTGGGATTTGAGGGGGTGTTTCCAGTGGTGCAGTCATTCTGATTCCTTGAGCTGTTTTTCTGTTACAACCCCTGCCACAAATAAAACTATTTATTCTTTTTGTTAGTATTAGCTTTTCACTCTTGCCATTGGACTGAAGAGCATATTCACCCCTTAGTTCAATGTCAATTTCATTTCAACAAACACAGCACATAGCCCTCTATTTTTCACTTGGCCATCTACCCAGATAAAACACTTATTAAAATACTCTTTCCACCACAACCACAGAGCACTGAACTAATTTAAGCCTTTACTGCCCCAGTAAAAAAACCCAGAGACTTGAGGTTGCTCTATTTGTATGAGTATCCTATAGAAAAGTTCACAGCAAGTTTGAAACAGAACATCAAGATTTAGTTTCTCGTGTTTGGAATGGATCTTTAGTTCACAGTTAATTAGTAAATTAATGTTTACCAATGAAATAAAATTTGTTTCAAAATTAAGAGTATACAATGTTTTTACTATTTCTTGGAGCCAACTGCAAATTCAAGTGCGTTTTGGTTTACTGAGCTCAACATATATTTCTTTGGTATTTGGCATTCAAATCTGGACCTGCCCAGAATAATTGGTATGTAGTATTCTTCCAAACTGACTACACCTATTGCTTTGATTGTAGGCAGGTATGCCTTGCCTTCCTTTTTGAACATGTGTGCATCTGGTAGGGTTGTCGGGGCTGCACATGGGTTGTCGGGGCAGCACATTGACAGGATTAACAAGGGAGCATGTTGATAGTGTTGTCAGGGTAGCGCATTTGTATGTTTAACAAGGAAGCACATCAACAGACATCACATTGGTAGGGTTAACAGGGCAGCACATTGTAAGAGTCAATAACTGAGGAAGTTAAATTCCATAGAAGTTCAATTTCAAAAGGTTGCCTCATAGATATTTATGTTTTATGCTAATTAAAAGTTCACATACTACATATTATCAATAATAATGAGTACACATCATTATTTAAAGATTTTATAACTTTATCAAAATTTAATAATGTTTTGAACTAAACTTATAACAAGCACATAAACTGATTATAAACAGACTACTAAACAAGGGAAATTTTTTTTTTCAAACTTTGAAGTTTGGCAAAATGTAGTATAAATTGTGCAGTTATACATAGCTCAGCATGGAATAGCCTTGGACATAAATTCAACACCGAGATGCCCAAAGTTGCCTACATTTTTGATCATGGGTAGCTAAATCTCTAAGTATTAGCTTACACTTCGTGCTAACAAAAAATGTAGTAACCACTCTCAAAAATTGCAATAAGAATACTTTATCTAAGAAATGTACATCAGAACAAAATCTTACATGGCATACTTTATGCCAAACAGAATGATGCCATACATTAAACTAGCTCCATTAAGAACAATAAATGAAATAATGTGCATAATAGTTGTTTGTCTACTAGTATAGAATTAAATAATGTACAAGAGCTGAGCTTAAAAAGTTAATGGTAATATTGTTGCTGTACACAGTATTAAGTCAGTTTTACCAAAGTCTCATTCTGTCAAATGTTACTAAAGAAATTTTGGGTTTGTTTTGCTATCTTTTACAAAGACCACAATTTATTCTGGGATGGAGATCATGATTAAACAGTAGTCATGGAAACATGCTTAGTATAATAACCACGTCTTAATAAGTGTGTGCATATACACATGCAAGTACACATGTACATTGGGCCCAAACTAAAAGGGTAAAAAAATACCCCAACATTTATTTTTGGAACGTGTCTTAATCTGCACATACCATGTGGGACAAAAGTGGCTGCTAAAACTATCATATAATATCATTTTTTTCTTGGAACTTGTTATCATGCAAACCTGTTATTAGTTTGGGGCTGAAATGTGTCATTAAAGTAGTTGCCAAATTATGCCTGAAAAATAATATTGTTTAATCGTATAGTATACCAGAAAAGTGCTTTAAAAAAAAAAAGAATTAACTTAAGTCATTACCCATGAACAAGTAGTATTTTTTATATTAATTCCTACCCTTTCAAATGTTTGTTTCAAACTAAAAGTTTTATTTATTCTAGACTTATGCATTTCTGCTCTTATTCATTTGCTAATAAATGTAGTACCTTACATTATTTTATACAACTTTGGAAATAAGTTACTAAAGTAAAACTCTGCAAATTTAAAGTAAAAATCTAGAGAAAACAGCACAAGCCTCTAAATGTTCAATCACCAGATCTCTCATTTCAATTGTTGGCTTCTAACCATATCAACTCTGAAAGTTAAGTCGGTCTCAAAAATAAACCTTACCAGCAGTTTGTTACACAACACCATTGTGGGAGAAAGAATTCACTTCCAAAGTGAAAAGCTCACATCAAAGTTAAAAGGAACTAACTCTTCCAGTACATAGTACACAAAATGTGCAAATGTATACATATTTCTTAAGTACAGAATACAGGTATTACAATGAATTTAGTTGCTGAGTTTAAAGTAAATTTCAACAATGATATTATATCATTACATGATTTAGAGGCTTCCAACATCATTGAAAATCTTTAATTCACTGGGAAAATTGTCTTTATAGAGGACTGGATCAGCCCTGAATTCCACATATTTAAGTGGCATGGACTGGTAGATACTGGCAAACTGGTTAATACAATCAGACCGCTCAACCATGTGTGTTATGTCAGCTGAGATCATCTCTTTGTTAATGCACTCAGGACACTTGAATTTCTTCCTGGGTGTCACTTTGATTGGAGCTTTGCCTGTAATGTTGGCAATAAGAAAATTCATAGCAATGTCTTCGCAGTTCATGTGTTCATCCACCCAGGCCTTTATATTTCCTGGCATCTTGTAAGTGTACAGAAAGCTGAAATACTGGGAAAGAAAGTGCACTTCAGAAATTGAGAACAAAACTCTAATATTATCATAAGCAAAACTCTAATGCTATCATAAATCTACCATATGCAAAACTCTAATACTCTCATAGGCAAAACTCTAATACCATAATAGGCACAACTTTTAATACTATCATAGGCAAAACTCCAATACTATTATAGGCAAAACTTTAATGCATTCATAAATACTACCATAGGCAAAACTCTAATAATTATAGGTTACTGAATTTTTATGGAAAAATATGAACAAGTTTTTGGGATGGCTAAACTGCATGACCTTGGGAGTGCAGTATATCCATCTAACAAA
>QKMX01351705.1:96970-111208 GCA_003401595.1 Venustaconcha ellipsiformis
ATTTCCATATTTGATATGTTTTCCCATACTAAATACGGAAAAAATATGGAGAGCGCACAGGTCTGCTTACAGCTGAATAAGCACTGCGAGTCTCAAAGAAAACAGCCTTACAGTTGAATTTGCACAAAGATTTTTATAGAGAAAAGCTGCCTTACAATTGTTCTTCATATGCATATACAGGTACTATAGATGCTAGACTGATTCTTTTTGTGAATAATAAGCAAATTTACTGTACTACCTTTTGTCAAATGCACAAAGATTTTCAGATATGGCACATAGTTGTGTACATGTACTCACCAGTTGAATCAGTTTTTATTCATAATAGTAATTCCATAAAAAAGCATAATTTCAAAAACAAAAATATACAACAAACATTAACTTTGCCCTAATACATGGACTTCATCTGAAAATGTCAAAGGTATTGACCTAGCATTGCTCTTGTGATGAGGATTCAACAGGTGTGCATACCTGCAAATTGTATGAAACCAGTTTGGGAGTAAACCATTTAACTGTGTGAGTTCATAATGAATTCATTAAAACATACTGAATCATTCTCTAAAGGAAAGAAGAATAGAAAAACAACAACAACCCATATTCATTAACACATTTGTTTTATAACTGTGACTTTGCTTTGCTACAGAGCAGAAGGCAGGAGAATGTTTGATTATATTAGCCAATCTATCCACCCCTATAACTTGAATGGTTGTTCCACCCAGTGTTGATGCTAGAAGAACAGTTTCCTGTGTATAAGTGAATGAAATGAAGATAGAAAATAAAAGAGTTAAGATAATAAGGGTTATTGTTATTGTTATTGTGTGGCAATAACCAAAACTGCTGAAGATTCAGTCCATAAACTTGTTTCAACAGGTATTTATGGAGGCTTGAGCAGGCATTGATAATCTATTGTTTTCTGATAAAATGGTATGTAGATTAATTAATTTATAAATTCATTAAAGAAGCTTTTTAGACAAGCACATTGTTTTTTGGCTTGTGAACTCTAAATCTCAAAACTAATTGCATTTGTTTAACTCTGGACTTAATCCAGCCTGAGGCTTCACGCTTCTCATCTCTGTACCCCTTATCTGCTGTAAATATCTACTAATTAATACTTTACCCTTTTCATTTGAAGAACTAGAGCAAGAATATTTTTTACTGAACAATTTTTATAGGAAATGCAGAGTAGTATTCACTGACTGCATGATGATTGACATCATAAAATAATGTGTTGGCAGCTTTCTTATTTGGGGTATGAGTTTCATTATATATCAATGCCCAAAAAATATAACAACCTTTAGTAGTGAGATTAATATGGGTGATTAGCAATGGCTGAAATTTATTGATTACAAATTCAGATGAGACTCCTTTCTTTCCTTTGAGCAAAAACTGTACACAAAATATATTGAGAAAAAATGGAAAAGACTCACTAATTTTTAATATTCATAGTTCAATAATAATAAGATTAACACTAATCAACTTTTAAATGAGCTGACTTCTTCCAAACCTAAGCTAAGATAAAATGGCAGTGATCGACTACTGACAAATATGAAATGAATATTAACAAATTATTGAAACTTTAAAACCTTTTCATATCAAGAAAGTTGTAATAAAAAAGATAATTTTTTCTTCAAGACATCTTTTTTAAATTCTTAAACCAAACTCATTTATTTGGCATAAAACCTTACACTTCTTCAAGAGAATGGTTAAGTTATTGTTAAAAGTCCAAATTCATACTTGATCTCTTCTACACAATGATAATTAACTTTTTATGCTTTAGTTTTTCAACTTTGAAAAAGTTTTTTTTTTCATGAACAAATATATGAAGTTTTAGGAGCCATGCCACAATTGTGTTATATTCAAATTCATGCTAAAATGAAGTGTGCTACAGTTGAGTTACACTCTAAAGGTTAGATGATAAGCAGTCAGAACTGTAGTTACTGAGTTTGTAACATCATAGTGTTTTCATAGGTATACTATGGGAGCTGAAATAGTACCACAACTCACCGGGGGTTATACAAACTCTAACCACAGCTTTTAACACATCCAGACAGACCCAGGGACAATCAAAATTCTAATTCTCCAATCTATGAGAACTAAATGTTTCTAGTAATATATGTCTATTTGTGAATACCTAATCAGTCACAATACCTTAGGAGACCTACTACTACCTCGCAAATCCAGCAATCCCAGAAAAAAGTTTTAGGTAAAAGAGCTAAAAGTTATCTGCCCGTCTGGGCAGCAATTAGGCAGAGTGATCTCCACTTAATATAGGGATTAGTGGCAAAACCCAGGAATATTTTAATTACTACTGGAGCATATTGCATGCTCTCTATCTGGATGTAACTGTGAAGAGGCTAAGATTGTGTTTATATATTATGATTGGGTAAGTATTCATGAAGAAACACATTTACTAGAAAAAATTAGTTTCTTCTATAATACTCTATCCAATCATAATACCTTAGGCAAATAGGTAAGAGGCAGAGAGAGGTACATCCCTTTATCCTGGAGATGGGATCTCTGATTCCCTAAGATATGTCAGACAGTTTGTAGGTAACCCCTCAATTTTTGGGGAGCAGTTATGGAAAGAGAATATTTTCCCTCACATAAATCCAATGAAGTCATGCAGTGGTGTCTTGTGAAGCTGTTGAATGACCTGGAAAGGTGACCTAATGTAGCATGGATCCTGAAGGTGGCCTTGAATGGAAGTGTCCAGAGTAGAGAATGATTTCAGTACAAAGGTCTGGATGTTCTTGGTGATGAAAGAGGAAACCATCATAAATGAAACTAACTTGTCTTGTTTGGAACTGCATGTAATTTGGTTCCACTGGTAGTACATGTATTTCACTGATTCTGCCTGCTGTTGCTATGTAATAAGGAAGAAGGCTTTATATGAAACAAAAACCAAAGGTGCCCCTGAAAGCAGTTTCAAATGTGTTTTGTTCAGCCAGGTTAGTACCCATGATAGATTCCACTTTGAATACACAGCCAGTGTTTCTGGCCAAGTATAATCAAAGCTGGAGAGCAGGTAGGACAAGTCATTGTTTTGCCCGATATCCTGTCTTCCATTATATCAAAAGGTGTCAGCAATCATGGAACAGTAACCTTGATTGTGCTTGGTGCTAACTTTATCTTGTCAAAGAACCAGAAGAAGAAGTTAGCTATTTCAGGTATTTTGGTACACCACCAGGTAAAATTTTTCCATTTCCATTATACACTTTCTGAGTGGAGAGCTTTCTTGCTTGAGTGAAATCTCTCAATGACTGTTTGTGAGAACTGTTTATACCCAAGGGCCTATTTAACATGATCCAGATGTGCAGGTTCAATAGCTCTGGGTTGGGATGAGACATCTGCAATCATATTTGTTTGAGTAAACAGGGAGATTCTCTAATTTCCAGGGAATTTCCATGTGAGATTAAGGTCACTGATCCATGACTTCTCCCATCTGAGTGGCAATATGAGAATGTGGGGACACTTCAATTCTCTTGCTTTTTTTAAATCGCCTTTGGAATCAGAGGTGTTGGAAGGTAGGTGTATGTGTCCAGGCCATTAAAATATATGGAGAGTACATCAACTGCCAGGGATAAAGGAATCATTTGTAATAAGCACATATAAAGGTGACCTAGGATTATAAGGTACGCTGCTGTGTTGAACAAGCCTAGAAAGCAAAGAGATTCCCACATGGTGAGAGATTACCTCGAGAGTAAAAAAACCCACTATGGTCCTGATATCCAATTCTGGTTTCTGAGGGGCCCGTTTACCTGTGTTGAATTTCATACCTAGATGAACAAATTTTAGAGATGCTACTAGGTTGGACTTTTTGACATGGAAACCCAGATTTGTAATCAGTGTAACCATGGTTATTGTGCTCTAATATACAACTCACCTGATCTTTTGCAGTATGCAACTTGATGTCACCACTTTAAAAATGGTCTGGACATCAGCCATAACATGGTTCATCAGACAACTGAAGAACCAGGGAATGATGCTGAGTCTAAGTGAAAGCACTCCGAATTGATGAGCAATGTTGTTGTATAGAGTCATAGGAATATCCTTTTGAGTTGGGATGTAAAGATATGTCTTTAAAATCCACGCTGATTATAAAATCTCCCTCTTGAATAGCATTCCAAATGCACAGTGGTGTTTCCATTGATAACCAAGGAGTGTAAATGAATTGATAGAGGGCTCTTAAGACAATGACAGTGCACAGTGTGATGATTGGTTATGGGACCAAGAAAAGTTTGGAATAAAATCCCAGGGAATTTAAATTTCAAATGATTTTTATTACCCTTTTCTGAAGGTTTTTTTATCTTTTGCTGCAAGGTGATGGCTTTAAATGGGTCTGTTTGAACGCTTGTAACTAATGAGATTTGGGACAGAGGAGGAGGTGTTTTAAAAGTGCTGTAGAGTCTCTTGGAAACCACTTGTTGATGACTATTATGGCAAATTTTGTTGGATCCTCCAGGATCTCCATGAACATACAGACATAGAGATGATGTCATTTTTTAAGAGATGGAGGTGGTCATTTATAGAAACTTTGTCATTATCAATCCTCTGTCTTTTGTCTACTTTGTGAGAACCATTTTTTTAGAAAGTAAGGAACTATGATTGGACAACATTTTAGAGGTTTGCGTGTTCGAGTTGTGTCCTTTGGTTCCTTTTTGTTGGTTTCTCAAAATGTCTCACTTCTGCTGTGGGGTGAGAAAAGTTGTTTCCTTAGTGACTTGTTTGCATACTTCATCTATGTGGCCATCAAAAAGTAGAGTAGATGATTGTGCTTGTAGCTTGGTCTTATGATGATCATTAAGGTGGGGGTGGAGAGCAGTCCCAATTGAAAATTTGCAGCTCTGTGATGGCATTGGCTGAAGTATGTTGAGCAGTTCTGTTCAAGGCTCAGGAGACCATCTACCATGCATTTACTGTGGAAATCAGAGTCAGAAATGATCTGCCTGTTGGAAGACAGCCATCAATACCAAGTCCAACAGAGACCCCATGGCTACTGCACTGTGTTCCAAATATTGAGTGTCATTGAAAGCTATTTGATCCATGTGAATCGAGTATGGTTTTGACATCCCCAAAGCTGTGATGTCGTGGTCAACTGTTGTGGTATCAAAATGAAAAGCTTTTGTATAGTAAATGTAGAACAGCTTACAAGAACTTGATGGAAGGTGTATTTTGAGAGAAAAAAGAGATGGTTGATGCTGGGATCTTGTAATTGATGTTGTGAACAGTCCAACATGTCAGATTCTGCCAGACTGCAAAGTAATTTTAAGTTGGATTCTTCCTTTCAAGTGATAAGATTAACAGATACTGGAAGCTCTGAATGCCAAGTCTTCCCATGACATAGTGAAATCAAGAAGTGATGAAGGAGCCTGTGAGCAAGCATCATTGTCTTTGCATGTATAAGGTGAGGCCGACATCTCTTAATTTTCTGGAGGAGCTCATGAAGAGAACTGATGTCCACAACTAACAAAAGATTAAAGGATTAAAAAGACTCTTCTACTGACCTAGGGTTGAGATAATTGAAAGGTGGCATCTGTCAGTAGCTGAGGTACTAAGCTCTGCATCATAAAAAGAGTGTGCTGTAAAGTCATATGTGGGTTAGATTGGTCTCCATAACAGCCTGTATACAATGGGTCTGACAGATTGGACAATGGATTGCCTTCTGGGAACTTATTCTGTTGAGGTCTTTTGTCCCTGAAGATCCCTAGTAGAAAACCTATGCCAGCTGAAATGGACCAAGGCCATTTTTGTAGGGAAGACATTGTCTGAGTTATAATGCTGGGACAGGTCATGAGATGTTTGATCCACATGACTGGTTCGTGTATTGGTTGTGCAAGAGGATACTTGTTTTGATCACTCCGTCACTGTTTATCATCAAAAGCTGTAGAGTAGAACCCTGAGGAAACAAGACTTAAAGGTACTGCCAACAACGAAGAGTCCTGTGGTGGTGACATAGGTGCCATTCACTGTCTCTGATCATGCAAATTTGTTGCTTTTTGAACTGGAGAGCCATTTCTTGACTTATTTCCATTATCTGCCAAAAATTCCTTCAGTGAGGATGGTGTCTTCATCCTTATATTTTGCTTTTCTGCACTTTGTGCATGGTCTAATCTGTAAGACAAGTAGAGTACAACATATAAATCTGTTGTAGCTCTGCACCTGTCTCTTATTACTGAATACAAAGTCAGTGCAGAGCAATCCCTTCTAGTGTTATGTGGAAAATAGCAGACAATTTAATAAAGCCATGAAGCATCCAAGTAAAAACCAAAATAATTTACCATACAGCCTGTAAGAAATTCAAGGATGACCTGTCCAGGTAAATGCAATGAAGCATGACACATGGATACTAAATGTATTAGCAGAAATAACTCACCTGTATTTAGTCAGTTATTGTAAAAGAACCTATGCACTATTAAATGTGTAAAGATGACAAAGTGTGGCAAAATTTTAAAGGCCAAACTCTGTCAATGTAGAGAGAAAGAAAAGTTGAAAATATAGACTGAGTGTACTTTCCTTGTGAAGTGATAACTCCTACAACTTGTAGCAGAGTTGATTTCAGATTTTATGAGGCCTCTCATGGTGACAGAGTGCTTCTTGGCACAAGCAGTTAATGAGATACACACAGGTTTTACCGTCAATCCCTATATCAAGGAGACATCACTCTGCCTGACTGCCATCTGGGTGGGCAGATAACCTTAGGATAACTAAACATTTGATCTGGGAGGGATGGATTTGTGAGGTAGTAGTAGCTTGCCTAAAGTATTATGACTGTGTAATGTATCTAAAGAAGAAATTTACAACCCACAAAACCGAAGATTTTTTTTTCTTACTGGTATGACTTTGGTGGCAGCTTGACATCCATCACAAGAGGGTTGTACACAGGCAGGGAGACATCAAATGTGCGTCTGTATGACCAGGTGGAGAATCCTCCACCAGCTATAATTGCCTTTCCACAATCTACTTCCAGAACAGTGGAGTAGTCTGGCACACTACCAGGCAGCATGTTGAACAGTATGTGGTTAGAACCATCATTCCAGCTGAATAAAAAATGCAATTTTGTTGTTAAAGTTCTTCATGCATACATAATACAAGCTAATTAAGTGTAAACAATAAAAGTGATTTATTTATCATTAAATATAAACTATCAATGTATGCATAACCAAAGTGTCACCAACTATTTTCTGCAATTCTTTTCCCCCAAATGCATGAACTCAATTTCCAATGCCATCATCTCATACTCTAGTGTAGAGAATTGATTAAAACAATGTTTAGAGCATTAACAAGCCCATCTCCCATAATATTCATGTAATATTCATGGTGTACAGTCTTCATCATGTAGAGGATTGATTAAGGGACTGTTCTGAGAATTAATAACTTTATCTCTTTAATGATTTAGACAGAGTTGTTCAATATCACACACACACACAAACACATACACACACACACACATGTTGGTACAAAAACCTAACAATATTGATTAAATCAAAACATACCCAACTTTAAATAACATTATTTTTTGACTGTAATGAACAGTCTGATAATTGTGAAGAGGGACATTTTATTACATCTGATGTAGATTTGATAAAGCTGATTAATAAAAATTACAATTTTATCAAACTTGAAAATTATATTTATTGAAACCGGTCTATATTAGACCCCAAGGAAACTCAACATCCTGTCTTTATAGATGTGTCTCTTGGTCTTGATGTTGATAACATCTCAAAATATCTTCCTTAAATTGAGATGTTTAAATGTCTTTCTTATTACTGGGTAGGTAACAATCATTTCACAGAACATTCAGCAGACATTGCATAATAGAATACATAATCTTGAAGTTTTCTAACTGGAAGCTTGTCTTATCATTGAGAAAATTGTGAAGGATTTCCTTTACACTTGAGAAATTTTTTTTTCTTGAATAAAATGGTTACAATAGTTTAAATTTTAACACTAAAGAGTTATTTTATATCCTTTTCAACATCTACCCATCTCAGAAAACTATTTATTTGTTAGATATATCATTAGCAAGATAAAGTGAAATCTCAATTTGAGGACATATTTTGAGAATTTTAATGAAACCAGGGCAAGTCAACTTAATAATCTAGGTCAAAAGTATTGTTTTTAAGAATAAATGTTTTTTTAAATGATGTATATAATGATGCAAATTTCACTGCATCCACCAATATAACCGACACTCTCACATGTTATCAAATTTCACTGCCAATCTAACTGACACTGTCACATATAATGCAGATTTCACTGCCAACCTAACGGACAGTGTCACACATAATGCAAAGTTTATAATTAGAAAGATATGTCATCTATGAATGAAAACATACATACATTCTGTCATTGTCAAAGTTAGGAGTCTAAGAAAATTGACAAACAAATTATTTTAATATTTTATGTCAGTGTTACAATAAATCACTTACTAGTTACATGTTACTTATCTGTCATAAATTGTCTCAGGTACTGCATGGCTCAAAAATTAATCCTAATCCACTAACCTGCGGTCAATGATTTGTGGACATATCACTAAAACTCCAGCCATCACCAATTGTTTGGATCAGTGAACATTTTTGCTGGTGACTATCTTAATAGTTAACAGGTGGTCTTGTGTAAAATGTGTCAAAAAAATGTAAGACACCATTCTCTTTCATGATTGATTCAGCACTGATAACTACTACTATCCTCCATGGTAAAATAAATGCCTCCTGCAGCAATGGACACATTTTATACATCAAGTAAATTACAATGATTATTGTCAGAAACATTTGCACATGGAACTAATTTGGCCCAAACAATGATTCAATACAGATAATAACAAATGATTCTGGGTGTCAGGTTAGTAGTGGCCAACTAAATGCAAGTCATTTCAATATGTGCAGATCTCACTTATAATATTAAGCATAGATCTTGCTCATAGTCAAACACATCCAACAGGATACAGACTTTGTAACAAGTTTTATCAAAATCTGACCAGATGCTAGTCTTGATAAACTGATGGAAGGTCACAGTAATAGTACACTTTCACTCATAATCATACCTAACCAAGAGCTTGATGATACAGGCCTATTTACCAAATCAGGACCTTGGGTGACCGAGTTGTCTTAGGCGTTCAGCTTCACAGATCACTAACATATTACATCTGTAAATGTGGGTTCAAGACTTGGGATTGGTCTAAAAGGGTATGAGAGAAAGCTTGTAAGTAGCTTCCTGTGGGTTGGTAGCTACTCCTGGGTTTTTGTGGGATCTTTCTCCACAAAATATATACTGGACACCCATGATCATATGCAATATCACCTCATTAATATGCACAGAAGATCATAACTATGCTTATCCAAAATCTTGCTCATAATTGAACTCCTCCAAGATCTTGGTGACTTAAGCCTATTTACCTAGTTTTATCAAAACTGTATCAGAAATACCATCTCTAGACTGGAAACAAGATCAACCAATCAGATGCAATATTACCAAAATAAGATGCATGGATTGTCCCTACTATTGAACCTATTTTAGATTTTGATGATATAAGCCTATATTCCAAGTTTGATTGAAATAGGATCTGAAATATGGAATCTAAAGCTGTAACAAGGAATTGCTGACAAAGAGATGGTACATAACCGACACATGGCTATATTAGTGTTGGGAATTGGTTGAAATTTCAAGACTGATGATTGGTTACACCGGCTGAAGGATGACCAATTATTATTTGATTAAATATGGCTGCTGCATGAAAGACATGGTCAAAGTAGTGCATCAATTTTAGCTAGGGTCTAACTGGGTTTAAAGTTTTGTAATAGGACTTAATTATTTAGGATTGCTGTTTGTTATATTTATATTTAAAAAAATTAATTTTCAAAATTGTATTTATTTGTTTATAACAAAAACTAGGATAGGAACAGGTGGATGGGTAAAATCATTTAACATGCAAATGATATAATAGTAGATACATGACAAGAACAATTTAATTATGAGTATAATTAGATGTAATAGTAGATACATTACTAGAACCAATTAATCATGATTATAATTAGATGTAATAGTAGATACATTACTAGAACCATTTAATCATGATTATAATTAGATGTAATAGTAGATACATGACAAGAACCATTTAATTATGATTATAATTAGATGTAATAGTAGATACATGACTAGAATCATTTAATCAAGATTATAATTAGATGTAATAGTAGATACATGACTAGAATCATTTAATCATGATATAATCTAATTATAATTATAAATTAGATGTATTAGTAGATACATGACTAGAACCATTTAATCATGATTATAATTAGAGAATGAACTTAAATAATATTAACAGTAGTTGTTTATCACTAGAACTATTTAATCATGATTATAATTAGATGATAAACTTAATTAACATTAACAGTAGTCTTTTATAACTAGAAATTCCAGAATTTTCAACTTGGAGCTGAAGAATCTTCTACATGTTGACTAATACATCCTTAACAAGACTGTATAGATTCTTATGGAGAAACATATGACATCCATGTTTTCTAGTTTGAGCTTAGACAGATTTTTATTTATAAGATTGAATACTAGGTTGATAATCCTCTCAGAAGAAACACTAGATGCTGGCACTGCATTGAACTTCTGCATTTACCTGAATCCCAACCAAAGCCATAAATAATTACAAAACATATCAAAACCACCCATTTACTCAAACGTTTTTGTTTTATTCTGACATTTTTTACAAAACATATTTATAAAAATAGAAGTAAAAATGCAGTGTGCTTGACCCTTTAATCTGATATTATAATATAAAAAAATATTATTTTTATCTATATATTATTTATTTTTATAAATAATATGGCAAGACTTGTCAAGTCAAGATCATAAAATCAAAACAAAAACACTTTCATTTGAGACTATGTACATTTCTTTCACTACACACTGAATGTGTATTCCTTTTTGCACAACTTGCAAATCACATTTGTCAGGTTTAGATGTCTTTATTTGCCACACCATAATCCTTTATCTGGAACCCAAAGTAGGCCAACACTTACTATCAATTCTTCAAGAAATTCAAAGATTTTACTTTCACTTTTACCTACAATTTATAAAGTTTATAAAGCACACCACTTATATCATGGCTACATTATGTTTTAAAATGGATTAAAAGTATGAACCAAACAAAGAGTTTTCATATTGCCATTAATTTAGCATAGTCTTTACTATCATTTTCATAATTGTATTATTAAATTTATATATCTTGGGGTTATTCCAAGTCAGTAGTAATAATAAAATAACAAATTTACTGATACTGTAAGGAAACTCGATCATGAAAAGTCGTACTCAATTAATCAAACTGGTTGAGTGAGTGATGCTAAAGTAACTTGATTAATCGGAACAACACTAGGCTACACCATCAACTGAGTTGGCCTAATGGCCTGGTGAGTTATGAACAAATAGTCTAATGTTAAAGACAATTACTGCAATAAACAAATAGTCTAATGTTAAAGACAATTACTGCAATAAATAAATAGTCTAATGTGAAAGATAATTACTGTAATAAACAGTCTTATGTCAAAGATAATTACTGCAATAAACGTTTAGTCTAATGTCAAAGATAATAACATATAAAGTCTGTCAAAGATAATTTCTGCAATAAACAAATAGGTCTGTCAAGATAATTACTGCAATAAACAGTCTTCTATCAAAGATAATTACTGAAATAAACAAATAGTCCTATGTCAAAGATAATTACTGCAATAAACAAATAGTCAAATGTTAAAGAAAATGACTAACAAAGTCTTATGTTAAAGATAATTACAGCAATAAACAAATATTCTTATGTTAAGATAATTACTGCAATAATCAGTCTTATGTCAAAGATAATTACCATAATAAACAAATAGTCTTATGTTGAAAATAATTACAGCAATAAACTGCACTACCTTGGTAAAGATGCTAGAACTCTGCTGGTTTCCTTTAACCTGATATTATTTTGGTTCAAAAGATCAATCGATGGCACAAGAAAACAGGCAGCCTCCAAGTCATCTGTGGAGAAAGGGCTGTCCAAAATTGCTGTTAATATCTCATAGAATTCTTTAGAAATAGGCAGTGTCAAAGGTTCTCCATGCTCATCTAAAAACTGCTGTAATGGGTAGACATATACACTGATCCTAGTAAGATCATTGTTACCACAACGATATATATCTAGACATGAATAGAAGGTACAGCTTTCATCTCTGTGTTTTGCTGATGGACTGTTTAAGGGTAGTTCCATGGGACTAGTTGTTTTTAACTTTAGTGGAGCCGAATGTTGAGAATCCTGCTCATCATTAGAAACTGGCCAAAGCATATACAGGATAGCTAGCAATACTGATACAAACACTGCTCCAAAAAGTACTACAAAGAATTTCTTGTACACAACTGCCATCTTCCATTTCGCAAATTTCAGATCTCCTCTAAAGATCAATATTACTGAAATGATAATGAAGTATTATTATTATTAAGATGATAATGATGCTGAAGAAAGCTGATATAAAATGGGTGGATAAACCTATCATCAATTTGATGGCAATGCAATCACGCTGAGGAATATTTTGTACTTAATTTTTTTCATTGATAATGTCAAAAGCAAATCATAATTTTTGTTATACATTTTCAGTGCCATATCTGAAAATTTTAGATTTAAAGACACATATGAGCTAGTCTATTTCAAATAAAAAAAAAAAGAAATATGATAGGTCACAAATTAAAAAATTTAAATCACATGATACATACATTTAAGTGTTGCTAATATGCAATTCTGTTCTTTTCTCTGAATTTATTAGATGTTATCATTAAACAAGTCATACATGTCAGAAAGCAACACATTATTTCAGCCATGAGTATACTTTTTGAGAACCTAATTACACATACCTTTAAATGATAATTATCGAGTTTATTTCATTCCTCACTGATCAATATTACTTGGAATATTATAATATAAATGTAACAACAAATGCATAGATCAAAATAAATGTTAAAGTATGTGGAGTCTTTTGGGCAAGGCCATGTAATTGGGTATTCCAACATAACCAGAATGAATGTCATTTACTATGACATCACATTAAAAGACCTGCATGTCGGAAAACATTTACAATACCCTGCATTGAGCCTATTAAGTACCTGGCTGCAATAAAAAAGTCCATAGCAATAAAAAAACTTTTCCTCTGGAAACTGATGACAACTAAGCATTCAGAAGTTAGACATGAATAGACTTTCGTTAAACTATATTACATTTTACAACAATTAATATCTAAGATCAATAACTGCACATGCACAACCACATTGACATACATTTAAACTGTCACACATGTCAATACACACATATTTTTAAATGTTTAAAAATCGTGACTATTTTTATACTGCATTTGTTCTCAACAGTAAAAACTTGGTATGTATTTGTTCACAAAGTTCTTACTGAACAGATAAAATACTACTGTTAGGACTTTTAAAAGAAATTATATATTACTGCAATTTGCATGGCGGTGTGCTACTTTATACTTTGCATCAAAGTATTGATAAATTTTCATAAAGGTATAAAAAGCCTACAGTTAAGTATTGGGTGAATTTTACACATTATTCTAAGTTTTAGTTTATACTGTATCAATATACTGGCATACTTTCATGGTACACTGTACAATATACTTACACTTTCATGACACATTGTACAATATAATGACACATTCATATACTGACACACTTTCATTGTACACTGTACAATATACTGACACTTTCATGGTACATTGTACAATATACTGACACTTTCATATACCGACACACTTTCATTGCACACTGTATAAAATACTGACACTTTCATGGTACATTTCACAATATACTGATATGCTTTCATGGTGCATTGTACAATATAATGATATACTTTCATGGTACATTTTACAAAATGCTGATATACTTTCATGGTACACTTTACATCATGATTTGCAGATTTCTGTAATGTGATACATCGTGCACAAATTTAAAATGCCAGCTTTGTGTCGGACATTGCTATCTAATTTCATGTTATTATTTTCTTTTTTCAGGCTGCGGTGCATATTTCATGGTTATGTGAATCTTACTACTGTGCTTTGTGTACAAGTATTGTATCCAGATGTACATAAGTAGTTATATATTTCTCTATCATTGATAACATAGTTTACATAAAAGTGTTTTTTTTTTTATCAGATTTGGCCGCGAGATTTGGTTAGTCATGTGACTAGCAATGCA
>QKMX01351707.1:0-12476 GCA_003401595.1 Venustaconcha ellipsiformis
TGAAAAATTGTTAAAGCTATGTTAAAAAGTCTAAATCACAACACATCACTTCCTTAAATCATTTGCTGTAGAGTTACAATATGTAACAACCAGTGTGAATGACATGCTAGCTTCCTCCAGATGAGTTAATTCTGTTGTTACTGTAAAGGTATGTATTCTGTGTATTTTTAAAAATCTTCTTGTAATTAAAGTCAGCACACTAGTAAAAATAAGCAACAGTAATTAAGGTATTGTTCCTTCTTCAACCCATCTGAATTTTAACCCTGAAAATGGACTCTTCTGTGCAGACCTGTTATGAGAGAACACCCCTCTTCATTCGCTGGTAGAAGGGGTGGTTTCTCAATTCATGTTTATCTGTACTATGAGGACAGCATGACTACCATCACCAAAAAGGAGAATTACAATGGTATTTCATATTAGTGAAATATACTAATTTCTCAATTCATGTTTATCTGTACTATGAGGACAGCATGACTACCATCACCAAAAAGGAGAATTACAACGGTATTTCATATTAGTGAAATATACTAAGTAATAAGTTAATACCTTTTTGTAATTATCTAGAACTTCTTTCATGATTCTGGCTATGTCTGAACTTTTTGCTTTTACTGGATCTTTTGTTAGAGATATCACTGGTAATTCTGCCAACAGCCACATCAGTGTTCAATAATTCTTGTGTCAAGATCACATGGGCAAAACAAAAAAATAATCCTTGTACTGAGCCACCAAAAGCTGAATTAAGGCAGCCCTGTGTGCCATGACAGTTTATCATTGCTTCTGCCACATTCAATACTGTGCCAAGAGACAACCAGAATGAGGCCCAGATCCAAGAGGCAACCAGAATGAGGCCCAGATCCAAGAGGCAACCAGAATGCTGGGTTTGGGCTTCTAGAATTTGAGTTTGCGTTAGCTCAGTGAGCTACATGTTATCATGACTTTTGACATGAACAGATCTTGTATCCAGTCCCAAGAGGCAGATTGGAAGCTAGGTCATGGCTACTACAAGTTGAAATAAGATAGCCCTGTGAGCTACTAAATGTTATTATAACTTTTGCCACAATAAATCTTATATCCAGATCCCATTGGCAACCCACAAACTGTCTGGGCTACTACAGGATGAATTATGATAATTCAGTAAACTACTACTTGTTCTCATTACATCTGCCACATTAATATAATCTAGCATCTCATGACAGAACAATGAAAGGAATTATTTGCACAGAAAAATTAATGTTTTCATACCCCTCTGCCATCTCAAGTTTGTTTAAGATGGTTGCAGTGATGGACATAACAGAGTGATCAGATCTCTTCCAGCCCTCATAAGGTATGGCATCTTCGACTGTAAGATCTTCTTCCCCCATCTCCATGTTTTCTTCATGTGCAGTCTCTTCCTCCACATGATCTTTGCACCAGCTTATACCTGTCAGAGATGAACACTAGTGTCCTTAACTGTATATACTGTTTCTATCTCCAATTAACTTCTTAGGTAATAAGCAAATTCAATAAATTTGTATTTCCACATACAATGATGAATTCACCAAAGTATAAATTAATGAAATCTGGCTGTCAGCCTTGTGATTGAGCTGTAGACATACATGGCTCACCTGGAAGGTAGCCCTGTATTTATCTCAAAAGGCATTAGAAGTGCAGACAAGGGAGAGAAATTGATGTGATGTTTAACTTGAATATAAAAGCTTGACTATTATATAAGACATGCCATAAACTAAAGAAACATAAGTGTACCATGTTTCATCTCTGAACATAAGTGTATCATGTTTCCTCTCTGAACCTCAAACAGCAAATAAAATATTAAATCCTTTTTATTCCACTTTTTTTCTTTTCTGTCATCTGATCAGTAGATTTCATCAACAAAACATTTACGATTAAATAGATCAAAGATTTCTTTCATTAGCATCTTAACTGTGAAAGAATACATAGCCCGATTTTCAGTAGCCAAGACACATCAATTCTTTATATAGTAATATTGGTAGAATCTCAGAGCAGTGATATATTATGATCGTTATTTTAATATACAAAAAAAATTGGCTGATGCTATTTAAACCTGTCTATTCCTTTTTTGTAACATTATGCTTGTGTAGGACATGTGTTGCTATAGCATTCATTGTTCTTTGCTTTCTATACATTTGGATCTTTCAAAGTAAAATCATATTCATTTTTAGTGAGATCCCTTGCTCATCATATGACACTGACCTTTAATAACAGCTGCTGAAACACTGTTAAAAAAAAATGCATTAATTTTGCAAAATAGGCCTGTAAAGCCTGCCATATGATTTCTTTGGCAAAAGGGGTGAGTGTTGAATTGCAGGAATGACTATGCAA
Organism: Venustaconcha ellipsiformis; assembly: GCA_003401595.1. Taxonomy (NCBI): domain Eukaryota; kingdom Metazoa; phylum Mollusca; class Bivalvia; order Unionida; family Unionidae; genus Venustaconcha; species Venustaconcha ellipsiformis. The sequence continues at coordinate 2,341 of QKMX01351707.1, forward strand.
TTACACTGTATTAACTTCTATTGAGAAATTTTATTCTGGGGGCTGAAAATTCTGGTTGGAAATCACGAAGGTGAGTGTGGCTTGTTGTTATGATTATTATTATGGTGAAAGACATTGATATAGCTTCAAATAAAATTACCTAGAAACCTGGAACAAAAAGAAGTCTGCTGAATTTATCAATGTATAAAAATTCTTGATCAGTGTCACATGACCATTTATATCTAATCAGAATGCAGAAATTTTTTAGTCAATTCATTACAACTAGAATTATAAAGCAATAACAATTGCAACCATAACATATATACATCTGACATCGACCTTGAAGATTGGCTCCAAATGTAGAAAGCAATACATATCCTAGCATATAAGTGTACAATTTTTTCATTCAGTTATCTAAACAACTCAGAAATTATATTGTGGATGGAAAAATGCTACTGAAACATCAAAAACTGGCAGGTGACTATGACCTTGAAGATAGGACCAACACTGTGCAATGCATGGCAAATAAAGCAAGATTCATCTCTTAATCCCTCATGGTTCTAATGTTACAGAATGAATGGAGGAAAATATGAAGGAGAAATTAAAATAATAACCCATGATCTTCACTTTATGATAGGACCCCAATGTGGTATGCAACACAAGTGAACATGATGTATAAGTTAACTAAATTTCTTTTATCATATTAAATTCTACAGTGTACAGGAAAGTGTGATGTAAAATATGACCCATGGACATGACCTAAAAAAATGACAATAAGATGTGGCACATGATATACTTTCTGATGATAATATATAAGTATACCAAGTTTAATCCCTAGTAAATTCTTAAGTTTGTATAAAGAAAGGAAAACTCAAAATCTTAACCGTTACCTTAACCCTGAAGATGTACTTTAATGACCAACAGCTCCAAGGTTCTAGGCCAGAATGAAAGTGTGATGGAAAGCTTAAAACATTCAGCTGTAACCTGGAACCTCAAGATATAATCCCCAATGTGGAATGCAACACATCTTATAATGATGATGTGCAAATCACCTAAGTTTCATCACTATATCTGAAAAACCTCTGTTATTAGAACCGAATAGAAAATGTGATATACAACTTAAAATACTGAGCTGTGACTATGCCCTTGAGAATAAGCCTACTCACCCAATATGAAAGATAACACACCTTTTGACGATAATGTGCAAGTACACAAAATTTCATTCCACAATCTCAAATGGCTTCAAAATTATGCAACAGAAAGGAAAGTATGAGGAAACACTTCAGATACCATCACAGAGAACCATTTAAACAAATATCATATACAACATATTTTTCCTTTATTACCTGTATTTTGACATATTTTAGTTCAAAAGACTGATAAGACTTGTATGTGGTTCAGATTGACAAGACTTACTTACCCTCTGTAATCTGATCTGGTTTAACATGCCTAAGAGCTGCTTCTGCAAGCTTCTCTGAAAATCCTGACTTCATCATCTTTGCAACGAACTTGTTAACTTCCAAGTCTTTTGTAGCCTTCTTCATGGCATCTACCAGATCTTCATATGTACAATTCTCTTTCACAGCTGACAAAAGGGGGTAGATCCTGATGTCCAGGCCTTGGTGTGGACCAACCTTCACCAGTTCTTCTTGTAAAATAACCAGCTGGTCAGTTGTGAAATAGTTCAACTCAAAATATTTTGATCTTTTCTGGTTGATGTGGTCTAACCACTTGCCAAGACAATTCTCCATGAATTTTGCTATTTTTGATATGACTGAAATGACATCATCTTTTGGGGTCTTTCTTCCCTTTAAAGATTTGGCTCCCTGACCAAATTCAATAAAGGCACACACAGGACAACTGGGATCACATACAAACTTGGTCTGCCAATGTCTGAACAGGACACATCCTGCTGAGTTCAGTTTTATGAAGACATTGGCAAGTCTCATCACACTGTCAAATACCTGCATGAGTAGAAAAGAATTTGCAATACAGTACTAGAAGCCTGTATCAATGCAATCTATACTCAACTCATCCTCACAACACTCTGCCACCCATCTAGCTGGTAGCCAATACTTGCTCAAAAGCCTGCCAAAAAACTGATTAATTTGAACCACTATATCTTGCTATCAATTGCAATTTTTCAAAATTTTAACAATATAACTTAATATCTGTTGAGTCCTCTTTTATAGTAAACTCCTTCTTTCACTAAAGATTGTATAAAAAAAGATTTTATGATGGTACATGAATATGAGAAGGCATTTATAATATGTACCATAAGTATGGTATGTGACTACTCACTTGATACAAAATGGCAACATATTCAAATCTTGCACATTCGTAACCAGTATTTGCCACATCCCAATCACTGAAAATGACTAAAAATATTTTATCTATTAAAATAACTAAAGTAAATAATTCTTGATCAAGATCATCTAATTATAATTGATTGAAGAAACAAAAAGATTGTTTTAAAAATTATCAAGGGTTTCTTACTAACCAGCATAAACCTGTCTACAGCATCTTTCCCCTGTTCTGCCTTCCCAACCACCAACATCAGATGACATTGAAGATCTTGCAGTTGTTCAAATGTGTACTGTCTGTGACCTTGGGACTCTTTGTCATGGTCTGGTACTGGTACTGTCAACTGCAGGGTATTCTGGAGATCCTGAGAAGATACATTCGCTGTATCATAAATGTCTGTGGGCATACCATGTAAAATATAATCAAATGCAGTATTTATGTTAATTTGTGTAGGTATAAATAGCTGATCCATAGCATGTGTATTTATGTTACCCAGACCACTGATGTTAAATAAAATTGTATCTCATATACAACTGTTGATTGTTGATTTCAAGTACATTACATGTGCATAAGGTCCATACCTTGACCTAATGTATGACTTTAAATTAAAATATACTTCAAGCCTAATATTTAAATAGATGTTTCTTTTTAAAAACTTCCAATGTCTGAGTTAAGCACTTCATTTTCAGTCAAAAATCAGAACCTTTGGACACATCCAGCAAATGTAAATGGAAACAGTGTTTCACAAATTTTAGTGAGTATAACAGCAAGGAATGTAACATTCAGATTCAAATGAAACATAGTAGATTTTCAATAATCTTTTAAATAGAAATTACTTCTTGGTGCACATATTTGATGGAATTATAATTATGGGAAATGTAGCTCTAGTCCATAAAGGCATTTCTTTTACAGTTTAACTAGGCCCTGCCTGGAACCAGTACTGCTGATTCCTCAAGTCTTGTTAGGCCAATGTAGGATTTGATCCTCTAAATAATGCTTAACATCAAGAAGCCTGGACTGTAAAAGGCTTTTGCTGTTCTCCAGTAAAATCATTGATGTCTCCAAGGTGGCATCCCTATGGAGGTCGAGAAACTGCTAGAGAGCACCATGGACATCAAATGCAGGTGTTTTGATGTCTGGGCAACATTCTCCAACAATCTCTATACTGCAATGGGAAAGAATTCCTTTTTCCAAAGACAGACGGAGGCAGCTGAAAAAAGAACTGCATAAGAAATCCTTTAATTCCAAAGCCTCTAGACACTTAACAAGGAAACAGGCCCAGGTCCCTGCCAAAATCGTATCCTGTGAAATACCTATGTCCAATGTACTGGACTTAAGGAATCGAGCAGGTGAATGGACCCTATACAAAACAACTGAAATAAGGGCTGTCCCCTCTTTAAGCACTCAGTATTCCTTCACCATTACTAACTATGGGAGCAATTAACAGAAGGTGTGATTGAGGCTGTGCACCTTTCCTGTCAATAGACCAGTGGTCAAAATCCATTGTCTCGTACCCAGTGCCCAAATGACCAGTGCTCAGTGTCTCAAGATAGAAAATGGTAGATTGGTACCAGTCACCATATCCTGGGATCAGAACCTCAGGTATCAACTTTCTGATTTCAGTGCCAAGTGACAGACACTCAGTTACTTGAGAATCTGCTTATTCATGACTGTTACATGACATAAAACCTTGTGACCAATGCCTGGTACCCAGTGACCCATTACCCAGCAACAAATGACAGATCTTCAATGACTGTCAATGGACACATTACCTGGTACATGGTGTCCACTGCCAGGGGGAACTGGCTACTTCCCTAATCTATGATCCTCCTGGGAATGATAAAATCATACAAAAAACAACCCTTTCCTTCTAAATTCAGGTAATTGTGATAAGTTTAGAAACATAAAAATCCTTTCAAGGAGTAAGTGAACTGCATTGATAAAACAGTACACTATTCAACCCTGTGATCCATAATTTCCTGTATTCTGAATTTTCTCTAAGGTAGATGTTTTCTTCTCCTTCATAGTGGAAGAAAACAACTATGTACTCTATAAATGGTAAAATAACTGTTTTTGTAAAATTTGGACTTTTAATTATAAATTTCTTGAGACAAAAAGGGTTAAACATAAGTTTCAATGAAATTACAAATGCATACCATGGGAAAAAACAGCAATAAATTTATGATAAATTCAAATATAACCATAACATTAACATGACTGGTATAAAACTACATTTTTTGAGTATTTTTCTGCAAATTTTATATCTATTTTGTATCTTTGAAATCTTCAAATAAGGTCCCACCAGATAGAAACACCAGTGAAAATGTCACAATATCAGTGTAGTTTCTATACATCTGCTTGAACAAAAACAATATCATGACTTAGTGGCAAGTTAAAAGGATATAACCCTGGATTATTTTAATTGGTGTTTGAAAATTCAGCGGCAACCTGAAAATATAATTGATATTCAAATCAATTTATAAAAGAAATTTGCAATTCCAATGTTGCTTCTCATTTATCATTTTGTGTTCTGCTATTATGCATATGTGCCCTGTATATTCTGTTTCTTTCATCATTTGTTTGCATCCATTTTGCATTATTTTTGTGTTTATTTTTTGTACGCCAATCATTTTTTATTTGTTCTGCATTCCATTTTCATTTCAATGGTAAAACTATGTTCCCATGTCTGTAAGTTGGTATTTTTTCTGATTATAAAATTTTTCTATGAGCCCAAGTTTTAAGCATGTGTCCCCCAATTTTCAACATACGAGACCATTCATGTCATCATCATCATCATCATCACCATCATACTGAACCAATAACAATCCAATGATATCAAGGAAGAAATCTCACCAAGCCCACTGTGGTATTCTTAGCAGTATTCAATGCTCCTACACAGAAGATTCCTGTGGAGTTGATGGCTTCAGTCTGGGCAAGGGAAGTAACTTCAACTGAACCATGTGCTAGTTTTACAGTCTTCAACCATGCTAGATGACGACTGGTATCAAGCTTCAAGAAAAAGATATCTCAAAAAATTTAAAGATGAATGTATACTGTCAAAGAAAATTACAAATTTGACATATAAATTTAAAAAAAGGTTCTAACATTTAATATAATCATCAAAAACAGACAATTTTGTAAACAAAATGCACAATTAAAAACAAAATTGCATAGGCAAAATTTAGCTAGCATCAACATAGATACAGTTTATTTTGTATGTGATGTGTTTTTTGTGTCTTTTGAACACACCATTGAATTTATTGCTTAAGATTCAAATAATCTGATACAGAAGTTCTATAACAAAACCAAAGCAGTTTTTTTTCAGCAGTATTTGAAAATAAACATTGTATATGGAAATAGCATGGCACACTTGACATACAATACTTGTGGGACCAATTGGAAATATATCAAGGAATATTGAGAAGCTTGCACTTTTTAAACTTTAACTACATACCAGTTTCTTTGGTAAATTTGGATCAGCTTTCAATTCTTTCCAAAGAACTTGGCACTTGTCCAACAGCTCTTTGTACCCAGAATGCTTATCAAGGTCAAAAATGAGAGAAGCATATCCTGTAGTGGCAGCATGTAGACAGTTGACCTTGGCAATTTCAATGTCCCCTTCTCCAGCGGAAATGCTGGCAAGATCAACAAACACCTTCAGTTCCTTCAGACCTCCTGTAAGTATGAGTTGCTAGCATTTCATCTGATGATAGAGGCATATAGACAAATATATGATGTATTGATCTTGCTGAGAACATGAAATGTATATAGTACAATGAGAGTTACCACTGGGGACATCTGCTACTCTCCCTAGTTAAGATGCTGGTTATATCTACAAACCCATTCCACTCCTTTGAAATAATAATAAATAATGAGCTGAAATTCTTTTCTTTGGAAAATACAAAGAGACATAATGTCCTTTTTAGGGAACCTGATGACTTTGTAATCTATATCAATAGCATATATGCTTAACAAACAAATAAAACTCTTCTGGGTCCATGATTTTGTCAAGTTAGATTAAATTCTGTTGTTTTCTCAAGAAAGGTCATAAGAAAGTTAATCTCTATCATCAGCAGGTGTACTGAACAATAGATCATAAATGATTTCCACAAACTTGAAAAGATTTTGTTATAGGGTACTTCTTGTCAAATTTGGTCAAGTTCTAAAACTAGATTTTGAAAACAAATAAAAATGGCAGGCACACTGTTGGTGATTTGGCATAATTTATATAAATTATAAAGGCCTTAAAACCAGGGTCTTCTCTGACAAATTTGATAAAATTATTTTCATAGGTTTTGAATCATCATTCAAATTTTTAATATTTTGAGTAATGGTTGCCATCTTTGAAATTTGAGGGCAGAAAAGCATCATTTGCTTAAACTTCAAAAACCTTTATACCAGCAGGCATCAACATATTTAACAATTTTGATCATGGATTTTTGAGTGTTTGTTTTAGAAGAATTTTCCTTTTTTAATAATGGCATCCATATTAGATAGCAGATTAGCATAATTTGTATAAACATGAAAGGCCCTAATGCCAGAAAGTTTTCTATCAAAATTGGTCAAATTATGTTTTGTGGTAGCTACAAAGAAGTTAATTTAAAGCCTGTTTACTATTTGTTGTAACACCTGCTATATTTGGAGACCGATTGGCTTCACTTGTATGAATTTTAAAGGCCTTTACAGGTTGATTTCTACTGATTGCTTCAAATTCTGTACAGCAATTTATTTTATAAATTTACTAAAGGCTTTTCTACTTTTAAATTTAGTAGGAATATTTAATAGCTGACTGATAAAATTTATACAAATTAAAAAGTAATTTAGGTCATGATATGTCAAAGTTAGCCAAACAATGTCTAACAGTTCTGGAGAAATTATTTTAAGGTATTGCCACTTTTAGCAATCATGGCCATATCCAATAATGTACTGGAATTCCTGTACAAAAACTAAAAATCCATTATGAAATAATGCTTCATGTCAAATTTGATCACATTCCATTTAGAGGTAGCAAGAAGAAATCATTCTAATGTTTCCTACATTCAGTAATGGTGAATGATAATGGATCTGAATCATTTGTACAAATTTAAAATGCCTTCATGCTAAGATGCTCTCTGCCATTTCTGAATGAAGTTTGTCCCATGGTGTTTAAAAAGTTGAAAAGATAAATTATTCATAAATAGACGATATACAAAAACTGTACCATACAATGAATTCACTTGATCTTAAAACCTGATGGCTAATAATATCTAATTCCAAATTTTCATTGAGTAATAATGCTAAAATAAGAATAACAATGATTTTGTTTAACTTATGGGTAGCAAAATGAGATTTGTAGAACTAATCTACCTTGTGGCCTTCAATTATTTTCAGATTTAATCCATCAAGTCTTTCAAAATGCAAATCAAGTGGAAATTGAAGGGCAAAGATCTAACTGGGACCACAACTCCATAAAACTTTCCAGAACAAATGTAAAAATTAAACATAGCCCATGTATTCTGAATATTAAGCCTCTAACAAATTTTGTCTGAATGCATAAAGTCGTTCAAATTATTTATCTGAAGCAAAACTGAAGGACAAAGTTCAGCGCCAATGGGGACACAACTTAACCATATACAAATCTGCCAGAAAACAAAGAAAATCAAACCTGATCTAGGTCTTCTTAATTGAAAGTTTCATACCAAATTTGGTTTGAATCCATGGAATCTTTAAAATGTTACAAAAAAATCAAAGTTAAAATGCAAAGTTCCAAGTCAAACAGAGGTCATAACTTTATGAAGCTTTACCAGCATTGTAAAGCCTCATACCAAATTGTTGTTCAATTCATGAAATCTGTCAAAAGTCACTGAATCAATGAAGATGACATTTTTTTACACGTGTAATGGACAAACTTAGGCAATACTAAAGCATGCAACCCATTCATTAATATGGAAGGACATTAAAACAATCTGTTTAATCTTATGACAAGAGCAGATTAGTAGTAATATGTTGGCTAGATTTTATCAGCATCTGAATCTCTGGTACGAATTAGCAACTACTTCTCTTCACTAGTTGCAAATGGATGACAGACTGTCAGAAAGATAGTACCTGTGGCAAATTACAAATAACCTTTAAACCCGTTTTAAACATCAGACAAGATCCCCAATAAAAAAAATGACTGATCTCAGACTGAGAGACAATTTTACAAATAGATCAGTTCATACATACCTCTCATAGATCTCCTGATCCATATTACAAGATTCTTGCACATAACAAAGTGATCCAGACAGTTGGTTTTTTCTGCAGTAAGGTCTTCAAGAAATGTACAGGTTTTTAACAAAGAATCATCAAATTCTTTCATCTTCATGTTTGCAGCATTTTCCTGAAAATGATGTGAACAGGATTGAACAGTATGTTATCACAAAGCTAACTAAAAGTTATGTTCCAAAATTGTAAAGGTTAACAAGAGACCCAAAATGGATTGATACGACTCACCTAGCTGATATCTCCCTGAATGTCAACTGCTCTTGCAGTTGGTCTAAAATCTGGGACATAACAAAACTTTCTAAACATTTATTCCAATGCAGTTGTCATAGAAACATTTTTTTTGTCAAGGTTTCAGTAGTTTTTATACATTCATCAATATTGGATGGAATATCAGCATCATTTTTCCATTACTGAAAGGCCGCTACAGGAGAATGTTTTCTCTCATAGCTGGTGCAATTCTGTCATGTGTAAATGTATTTTCTATTTTTAGCAATGGTAGCCATAACTGATGGTGGATTGGCATCATGTCTACAAACAAGAAACCTTCAAACTATGACACATTCTATCAGACTTGTTTGATTTCTGTTAAGTGGTTATAAACATGAAACTATAAAGTTTTTTATATAGTTTTTTGTAACAACAGTTGTATATGATAGCATATTGACATTATTTATAGTATGAAAAGCTCTTCAGACCAGAAAGTTTTCTGTAAAATGTATTCAAATTCTTTTGAAAGCTTTTGAAAGAAAGTATTTATTAAAATAATTTTCCATTTTTAGTAATAATGGCCATATTTGATTTGTGAATCAACATCACTTATATAAATCTGGAAACCTTGAATACCGAATGATTTCTGTAAAATTTATTCAAATTTTGCTAAGTAGTTCTGAGGAGCATCCTTTTAAGTTTTGTATATTTTAGGAATAGTAGCCATATTTAAGCATCATCTGTAGTACAGGCTTGAAAGGTCCTCATAACTTGATGCTTTTCTTCAAGTTTCATCAAATTCTATTCCTCTCTACTGAAGACAACAAGGATATAAGGCAGCCATCAAGATAGAGTTTTTGGTAATCCAATTCAATCCATCATCCCACCATTTATAAATACAACTTAAGCATGAATATTCAGCGCAATATGAAATGCTCTGGATATCAAGTGCATCTCAATTTGAAATCAAATTTAAAATTTCCTGAAATTCATTAACATTATTTATCTTGTACTTAATGTTATATTTATTTGGGAGGCCTTATATTCCAAAATTTTGTGCAATTCTTTTTTTTTCATTTTTTTAATATTTCCCTTAGTTGGCACTACACAGCTATTTTTGTGGCAAAATGCCATAAAACATTACTAAAAAAATGATGTATACATACATACATACATACATACGATGTTCATCCAAAATAATAATACAATGAAAACAGCAGGAAAAAAACATCATAATCAGCATGTATTATCAGTATTTACTTCCCCTGAGACAATTAAAGAGGACATAGAAAATGTATCTAATGTTACCATAATTCATTATTAATGAGGCTGGTATGAATGTTGGTCATCACAATCATCACTGTCATCATGATCATCATAATCATCACAGTCATCATCATATC
>QKMX01351714.1:71305-82312 GCA_003401595.1 Venustaconcha ellipsiformis
TGTATGTGACTTTTAAAGGAATGCTACATGACAATTTTTAAACAATGCATAAAACAAGAATTGTCATGCAAATGACTGTTATATGACAATTTTTGTACACTCTTTAAAACAAATAATGTCTTGCAAAGGACTGTTACAATATGATTATTATATGACATAAAACAAAAAATGTCTTCCCATTGACTGTTAACTGACAATTTTTATAAAATGATAAAACAAGATTATCTTTATACATTGTATAAAACAAGTAATGTCTCATAAAGGATTGCTACAAGAAAAGTTTTATACAATGTATAAAACAAGTAATGTCTTGCAAAGGACTGTTAAAAGACAGCTTTTATACAATGTATAAAACAATGTCTTGCAAAAGACTTAAAATTTTTACACACTGTATAAAACACAAAATCTTGTAAAGGACTGCTACAAGACAATTCTTAAGCAGAGCAATTATTATGGTTAAATTTGGAATAATGTTTTATCATTCAAAGAACATTTAAGAAGTCTTGAAGGCTACATTCTACAATTACTAAAACAAGCAGTCAAGGGAGATAAATGTGAATAGAAACTCTGATAGGAGAGGATAGATCAAAGTGAGGTAGAAACTTGAAATGGAAGGGAAAAATCATTTCAAAGCAATAATAAGCAAGTTTATATACTCTATCTGAAAGATGTCCTCATTATCTAACAATGAATGAAATTTAATAAGTGAATACAATGAGATGTTTATCAATAATTTTTCACATAAAATATACCAAAAAGCGAATTAACAGAGGTTGTGTTCCTTAGACCAAGAATTTTTCAATTTCATGAGAAAATCTGCAAATATTGTTTCTTAGCTTTTTCCCAATCATACACTTTAGTAAATCTACATGCATACAACCTACAAGAGCAGAAAAATGAAAAATCAACTGAACAAGCAAATAAACAATTTATGGGAAATACATCCAAAACAGGTAGACCCTAAGACACTAGGAACAACTAACATGCAAATGTCTACCACACTCTTCTTAGCTGGACTTGTCATCTATTATTTTTGAAACAGTAAAATAGAATGATTAAATGAATCATAAATAACCATGCACAACTGGGTAAAATGGGAATCCAGAAGCCACATCATGCTGTCCAAAAACAGCAGAACATAGTGATCCATTCTAATGGAACTCTTTGAAGGCATTTTTGCCATGCAAAAGTAGACTTGTTACTGCTGACACTTCAGGCAGCAAGTCCTTGACACACCCACAAGATGCATGGTGCTGAATACATTCAACTTGAGAAAATATTAAATTTATTCAAACAGTTAGTGAATGCATGAGTATTTCAAAAATTCAACTTGTTGTTATTGCGATTGTTTCAATCAAAATTAAATACTACCTATGTAACTTCACATGTTCATGCATCATTTTTAACGATATCCACAAAACAGTGTCAAGAAACAAATACAATTTTTAAAATAATCTCTCTCAGCAAATTTTGTTGTCTGTAACAACCATAAAACAACACAAGAGTCATGCATCAATGGCATTTGTGGAAGTCAACAGTTATGTATGTAGTTCTTTTCAAAGAAAGCCATGCGCAAATCTGAGATGAATCATTTATCCATCCATGCTTCATGCAGATAGATGTATTACCCTTTTGTTCTAGTCCAGGACCATATGCCACCACCTTACTGACATCCAACTTGGTACTTGGCTCAATTTTAGCTGTGTAGGGTGACTTTGGAATGTGTTCATCAGCGTAAGTCACATTCACTGCATAGTTCCCTGGGGCCGTTGGATAGTATGTGACATCACAAGTGCCATCTTGGTTATCTCGGCACTCGATCTTACATTCAACTGGACCTTCCACTGTGACTCCAAGTCCACCCGGCATGGTCGTCTCCCTTGTGTCAATGGTGAATCTAGCAGGCTCATTTGCCACACCTTTGTCAAGGCCAGGTCCAAAGGCTTTCACTCTGGAGGCTGGTGACTGGTCAACGGTTGCTTTGAATGGTGACTTGCTAATGTGCTCATCAGCATAAGTTACATTGATGGTGTAATCTCCTGGTATAACAGGGTAGTATGTGACATCACAGGTTCCATTCTGGTTGTCCTTGCATTCAATCTTAGTTTCTGCAGGACCATCAATGGTTACTCCAAGACTTCCTGGAGCAGTAGCCTCACGTGTATCAATAGTGAACATGGCAGGTTTCTTGGCAACTCCTTTCTCTAACCCAGGTCCATATGCCTTGACCCTACTTGCAGGTGATTCAGCAATCTTGGCAGTGAATGGAGACTTGGTAATATGCTCATTGGCATAGGACACATTGATTGTGTAATCTCCAGGTGCAACAGGGTAGTATGTGACATCACAAGTTCCATTCTTATTGTCTTTACAGTCGATCTTAGCTTCAACTGGACCATCAATGGTCACTCCAAGGCTTCCTGGAGCAGTGGCCTCTCTTGTGTCAATAGTGAACATGGCAGGTTTGTTAGCAACTCCTTTCTCCAAGCCAGGTCCATATGCTTTAACTTTGGTTGCTGGAGATTCAGCAATCTTAGCTGTGAAGGGAGACTTTGGAATTGGTTCATCACTGTAAGTAACTCCAACCTTGTAGTCTCCAGGAACAGTAGGATAGTAAGTGACATCAGTTGTGCCATTGGGATTCTCCTGGATATCTACTTTAGGTTTTACTGGACCATCAACTGTAACAGCCACCTTTCCTGGTACTGGGGCCTCTTTGGCATCCACTGTGAACTTTGCTGGTTGATTAGCCAATCCTTTCTCCAAGCCTGGTCCATATGCTTTGACCTTCAGGGCAGGAATTTCTGTGATTTTAGCAGTGAATGGAGACTGAGGTATGGCTTTGCTGTCATAAGTGACATTGATTTTATAGTCTCCAGGAGTTCTGGGGAAGTATGTGACATCAGTGGTACCGTTTTTATTGTCCTTGAGTTCAACTTTTGGTTTCAGGTCCAGTTTTGGTCCATCCACAACAACTGCCACCTTGCCAGGAGCTACCTGTGAATGATCCACAGTGAAAATGGCAGGCTTGGTAGCAATACCACCCTCAAGTCCTGGTCCATATACCTTGACTTTTTCTGCAGCAACCTCTGCAATGACGTTAACTGGGAAGGGAGATTTGGGTAGGTCCTGTCCACCATAGTTCACATTGACCTTATGGGGTCCTGCCTCAACAGGAGCAAATTCTGTGTTGTAACCATCCTTATATGGCTTTGAGGGTAACTCCACTGTTTGGCCTTTGGGACTGGTGACCATGACTCTGCAAGGAGCATCTTTCTTGCCAGATGAACTGGTGTTAATCTGAATGGGACGGGTCTCTCCAAGTTTGATAGCTGTTGTGCAAAAACAATTTCATATGACCACCGTCCACAGTGACAGAAGGAGAACCAACTTAGAGTGTAAATATTTGAATACAAATAGTTGGTAAAGGTGCATTTGCTTAAGTACACATCCTTTTGGTCCTAGTTAAAAGCACTAGAGTAGTTATGTCACTTTATTGAATAGGAAATATTTAATATGAGATTAATAAATATACAACAAGATGTATAATTAGTCATAATTTACAATCATACTGAAAACACTTCCACTCAGAACTAAACATACAAATAGACAAGTGTTCCAATATATGTTTAAAAAAAGCACTTAAAAGACTCAAGATACTTCCTAGTGACAATGCCGTCTCTAATTTACTGGTGCCATTGTAAACTATAAATGGCATTAAATCTAATACACAATTATGTAAAATGTGTTAAATAATAACACTATGAAGACATGTGCCTTGAGCAATATACATATACTTCTAACAGATATTGACTTTTTTCAATCTAAATATGTATGCTCAAATAAGTACTCAAAGTCAGTTTATAATAATGGAAAAGTGCTTCAGCTTACGTGTTTCAAGACCTGTGACCTTGACTTTACTAACATCAATGCTAGATTCAACCTTGACTTTGATGGGGCTGGCTGGAATTTCCTTCCCAGCAAAATACACCATAACAGTGTATGTGCCAGGAGTTTCTGCTGTGTATTCTACAGTAAATGTGCCATCTTTATTGTCCTTGGTTGTCACGGGAACATCCTTGCCTCTCTCATCCGTAAGAGCAATTGCCAAATCGCCTGAAAAAGAAAGGATACTTTGCAACATGCAAGAAAAAAAAAACATTTTGTTGCAACTACATCATAATTTCCTCCAGAAGTTACATCATAACTTCCTCTAAAGTTAAAGTGAAACAACAACTTTTTTGTCTACATGATATCGGATTCTGTCATGCAGTAAATATCTCTTTCTGCTGATGTTTACACCAAATTATCTCCCCTACCAAACATCCAAAGCTAAGACATGAGACTGTTCCCAGACTCTTGAGGCACATGTAGTTATAACTGGAAGCAATGTTTTATTAGAACTGATTGAACAATGAAAATTATAACATTAAGTAAGAAATTAAAAGCAGGTGTGTATCAAACCAAATGAAGCTTTTATCTTCCTTGAATTCATTAAAAATGGGTTAAACCTGGCCAGTTTATACTCACCAGCTTTTAAGCGTTTCTAATCTGTCATTACAGAAGATGGAATTTAACAAATGGCAGGAGAACCAGTAAAGAGAGAGGATAAATACATTATAAATAAACAGCACAAAAAAAAGCTGTCTTGTGAAAAGCATCTATGAAACCATTTCACAATTATGCAACTATATTTTACCTGGTCCAGCTGTCTTGCAGTCCACTTTGAAGTAAGTTGCAACAAATGTCTTAACACCTTTCTCCACACCAGGCCCAAATACCTTGACATTACCTGGCTTACTGGCTTGAGACACCAACACCTAAGTCATAGAGAGACAGCCTTCTTAAATTGGATACAAATCAAATTGAAGTAGAATATTTTAGTGAAATTTTATTTGAGATATGTAGAAAAGTAAAATGTGGACATATTCTAACATTTTTAAGCTATAAAAGTCCAAACTTTATTCCATGACTTTGATTATACTTGGTAAACACAGAAATGTCAAACCATGAGAAACAATATCAAGTATCCTTGCATCAACGCTTTTAGATTCTTTGGATTCCAGCAGGAATGGACAACTCATTTAACAAAAGAGAGAAACATCTACAAATATTCTGCATCATGCTGTTAGAGCCTAAGCATACCTGTCAGACAAGTTCACCCGAATACAGAAAATGACAATTAAAGACATATCTGAACGCAGCCAGTGACAATTAAATACCCGTCACAAACAGGCAATGGTAATTCAAGTACAATCTGAATAAGTGATTTATACACTGCTAAAATTTCAGAAGTTTGAATACCTCCAAGATTGTATTTCAAAAACATAACCATTTTCCTCACAAATTATCAGTATCTTATAATTCTTTATATCTACAACCTACAAGGATTTCCTTGCTAAAAACTCAAAATGGACAATACAATGTTAACTAGTTGAAACAATTGAAAATGGACAGTAAAAATGTAACTTTTCGAAACTAATCACAATTGTCAAAAAAGTTGAAACTTATCAGAACTATTCAAAATGGACAATAAAAACGTAACTTGTCAAAACTATACAAAATGGACAAAAAAAGGTAATGTATTTTTATATGCTCTAAATAATTTAACAAGACGGAAAAGAACTTCCCTTTGCAAAAAAGAAATATTTTAATCAGTATAGAAACTGTAAGATTGACCTTCACTTTAAGAGGCTAACCTCAAATACAAGTAGAAGTCATTGAGCCTTTCATCTTTTTTATTTGACAATTCCATCATTTCTTGTTCCCAAGTTCCATGAATCTGTAAAAATCAGTTTTTCTATTTTTGTTTAGCTGGACAAAGGTGTTCAGTAAAACCATTATTTTCCATGTGACAAGAGCAAAATACAAGCTTTGTTTACTCAAGTGACAGACAAATCTAGAATGTAAGCAAATGGAAAGACATCAACTGAGGTGCATCTATTTGACTGGTCTGCAGAATAAGGATGCACATTTGATGGCCCTAATTCAAGAATGAGCAAAGTGATTGGAAAGTGCTTCAAAAATTCTCCTAAACATTAACAAAAAATCAAAAACTAATCAAGGACCCATTTACAGTCAAAAACAGTTGTACACACATCATAAATGGATAGAAGAGGTTCGGTGAATTTCTGAAAGCAAGACAATGACAGGAGATCTGCACGTGGACTACATTTAAGGTCAATAATTTAAATTTACTTAAGTTATTAGAAATTTTACAATTGTTTTGAGTGAACAAGGCTTTCATTCTTCTCTAGACACATGCAAAGTACTGGTATTCATTCTACACAAAAAGATGTTAGACTCAACAAAATGTACGACTGATTTGCAAATTTACAGAACTCCAAGAGCCAAAACGAGAAAGTTTAAAAATAAACAAGAATACTAACAGAAAAAGTCTTTTTGTATACTTTTGCACGAGGTTAACCCCTCGAGAAAGGTCACTGCTACCATGATTTCAATGCAACTGGTAGGTAATTTACTGTAAGGAAAGCTCTATCCCAGGTATTTTATTTACAGTGTGATGGAACCATGTTAGCTCAATTTTTCAAGTGTAAGACTCAAACTTCAAGGTTCACAGGTTTAATACTCACTGAAGCTAGCCATTTGTGTCCTCAGGAATGGCACTAAATGTGCCATTAAAACCCACAAAAGCCTTATTTACATTATGTACAACAAATCGAATGACTATTTAGCATGGTTAGCACAATCTTCCATGAAATAAAATCCTATTTCTGACCAAAAAATGTGCCTACACCTGGTGCTGCTGCCAGATTTTACCTATTTAAAGTCTCAAGTTTCTAAATAAATACATGTCTTTTGCATTAAGAAAATATATTTTATGAACCATTCTATCATATCCATGCTAAAATACTCTTCTCCCTACCTCTGTCTACATATACAACTTGTGGTGAAAAATGTATCCCACAAACTCATCATTTACCCAGATTTATATTAATATAAATTAAAGTGTGAAATATTCACAAAAATCCTAATAATTGCACAAAATCTAGAAAGGTATGCATCTCTGAATGCACCATGAAAAATTGTAAGAAACTTATTATTTAAAACTGTCTTCATTCATAAAAAAATAGCTTCAATTTAGCACAGAAAATTGAATGCTATAACAGTAATCACTAAGAGTACTTCAATATTTCCAAGATTAAATTTCCTGTTATACACTACATTGAGATAAACAAAAACAGCACTGCTATTAATTTCTATGAGTTCTTTAAATGAACAGTCAATTTGACCAACTCTTGTTTAAAAACTATTCACATCAAACACTTGTGGTTATAAAGTTGCTCAACTAACCTTGAATGGACTATGTGGAATGCACACTCCACCATATGTAATTGTAATGGTATGTTTGACTGCTCGTTTGGCCATGTAACGACAGGAGTAGGTACCATTTTTGTTGTCCTTGACCTCCACACTGACTGGTTTTAGGTCTACATCAAAGCATGTGATATGCAGTGGTGCCTTGCCTGCCTTCTTCGTGTCAACTGTAAACTCTGCCCAAACATCTACAGTGACACCAGTCTTCTCTAGGCCTGGACCATAGGCAGTCGCCTATACAAAAAGAATAGAACATACTGTAATAAAAATAATACTCAAAACCAAAAACTCCCTGGGATAAACATTAATTTTTTGTTTCAAGAGGTTTTGAATTTATCAAAGGCACCACAGACATGACAAAATGTCTTTTTGCATGCATCAATGATACGGTAATCTGCTCATATTTCGACCACTGAGGTCATTGACATGAAATCAAACAAAATCATTACTGAAGCTAACTACTGTGTACCCAAGTATGATAAAGGAAGCAATCAATTGGGATTCTTGCAACAAGTTTGTTTCATTCTTCAAAAACCATATAATTTGAGTTCTTATGGAAAATTGATTTTATTATGACTATATACACAGGGGTAAATCCAACTGTGTTGTGGCTTATTCTGACTTCTAATGTGCATAATTCCAACCACCATATATGGACCGTACATATACAAATTTCATCAATAAAATTTAAAGATTTTGTTATATCATGACAGATTTAAAAGCTTTAAATTGTTTTTAATTTTGTTTCAGGTTTATAGATAGCAGATAGAATGCAATATTATTATATAGATAATTGTGGATGTTGTTACAGAAATTATTGTGGTGAGAACTAAAATTAAATTTTTATTTAGATTTATACCTTTAATTTTCTATTTATTTGTGTTTAATTACATATTTATTCCTTGGGGGAGGGGTCTTCAAAATTCAATACAATTTTATCATAATTCTACATTTTCTTTAAGCTTGAGTTCTTGGTTGGAATTGCCCTATTATGAAAAAGAACCTGGGATAAATCCAACCACTATACAGAATACTGTATGGCATTGTTATCTGTCATAAAACTGGTGCAATTTGTACCTTTTTAGCATTATTTTAAAGCTATGATAACATAATTATTATGTTAATGAAAGCTCTACAAATCGTAGATGATTGATGCCTGACTAGGTTCCTGAATAATTTTTTTTTAATGAATGTTGCTTCTGAACTCAAGCAGAAGAGAGAATACTGAGACAATTATGTCATCTTGTCACATGATACCCTTGTCACCTGGAAACATCTCTACTAATTTGCACAAATAAAAAAAAAAAGAACACAGCAAGTAATTTGCATATCTTTGTTGTAAACAGCGGGATGTACATCCACAGTTGGAATCATCCTACTGGTTGAATATGACCATCTTTTCCTATCGTATATTTAAATCATAAAACTGTAAAACAACAAATCTCATGTGATTTACAAAATCTGTGTTTCGTTTTTACATGTATGAAATAAGGAAAATGCTTATTTGAATTGAGAGATGATGTGACAGCGAGTTTGAGAAAACTTAATTATGACAGAACATTTTCTGTCTGTGTGTTGAAGAGCGCAAAACCATTAAAAGTAGTCTGATTACAATATTCAATGAAACATTAGCTGAACTATATATATATATATATATCATCCAAATATTGTTTTGTTGCTCTCCACCAGTGAGACATCTTAAGTGAGGCCACATAACTGTTTATTAAAGCCCAGATATTTAATTATAACAAAACAAAGAAGATTTATTCATCATGTACACAAATGAATGGCTTCAATCTTTCTTAACAGCTTTTCTGTAACTGTTAAGTTGTAGTATTTTGCATAACAGCTTGTCTCTAGTTATAGCGCAAAGACTTTGGATTAGCCTATTTCAGCCCTGCATGCTTGTTGAGTACTGTTTTAACCTAACATGCTCTTTCTACATTTCCAGGTTAGTGACTCACCAATAAGACTACTACAGTATTTGGTAGCCATAAATAACCTGGTTCAGCTTTCCAGATTTATGTTCTACTTAACAAATGACCACGGACTATTTCTGGACCAGAAAAATTCAGGTTTAATTTAGTACCTAAAATAAATTTCCATGTTAGAATTGAGTTTCATGCTTCTGGAGAATTATACTGGTGTAAAACTGAAATTTGAGACCACTGCATTTCCTTTTAAATCAGTATAGGGTTTGACAATATTCCATTTCTGTAAAATTTAATCCTGACCCAAACATCAAAATGTTGTGAAACCGTGTTGCTTCATAATGATTTATCTTGTGAATGAAGAAAATCCATTATGAGATTTTAGGAATGTGGGAAGGAAAGAAATAAAAAAACTACTGAAACCTGAATCCAAATTTTCTATAATTGTGGCCCAAGGTGAAAGGATCAAGCAAGCATGTTACTGGTTTAATTTTTTTATCTTCATAATGATTACTCCTAAGTATTAAGAAAATTCAACAATAGTTTAGGAAATGTTAGGCAAATTAGAATCTTGAACCAAAACCTAATTGCAACCTTCTACAACCCTGACTCCAAGGTATAAGGATACGTAAACATGTCACAGAATGAACTGTCTTCACATTATAAAGATTACTTGTGTCATGGAATGAATTGTCTTCACTTTATAATGATTAAACATGTCATGAATGAATTGTCTTAATTTTATACCAATTAAACACGTCAATGAATGAAGTGACTTAACTTTGTAACGATTCATGCCTATATATATCAAGGGGTTTAATAAATAGAGCCAAATTTAAAACTTGAACCAAAATCATAAACTTTTGAAGACAACATTGAGTCTTATGTCGCACTTCCCACTTGCAAATGCTTCATAAAAGGAACGTACATTTCAAGACAAATAAGGAATATAACAAGTCCTAATTAGACATCTGCCCAATCATAAAACCTGGCCAACTTTTCAACTAATAAATGTTAATACAGACTAGTAAACTTTGTATTGTGTACAAATGCAGCCTTCTGATTGGTCAGACAAATGCAGCCTTCTGATTGGTCAGAATATTTCCAAGTGAAACTTGGAGCCAAGTATACATTTATGAAGGGTGAGCCAAATTTTGACAAGTATTAAGATTATCACTGATACACCAATTCAACATTAAACAAGGGGACCAAGCACAGCACTCTACTCTTACCTTGGAGGCATCAAATTCCTTGCTTTCTGGTCCAATGGGAACCATGTATGGGGATTTGGGGATGTCTTCGTCTCCACATAGGATGTGAACAGCATACTCTCCTGGAACTGTTGGCCAGTATGTGACATCTGCAGACCCATCACCATTGTCCTTACAGTCAATTTTAGCCTGAGATGGTCCCTCGATGGAAAATCCTGCATAAAGATGCCAACATTTTGCCATGACTTGAATTCCTAATATAACCTATGCCAATCATTTCTTATTACAATCCACCAAATAATGTTTCGATACTAAATAAGGAACTTAAAAATTTAATTTTGTAAAGTGCTGACATCGAATTTATGGCTCACTACTACAGCAAAACTTTGCAATTAGAAACACTTATCAGACTGAGAGCTTGCTAAATTGACAGGTGGTCTTCCGTTTCAACTGGAAACCTCTCACTTTCAGGGAGGTAAGAAGAGAAGGTCTTATATATATATATATATATATATATATATATATAT
>QKMX01351715.1:0-10601 GCA_003401595.1 Venustaconcha ellipsiformis
CCAGAGAAATCCTTATTAAATCCGAAGAATAGAGAAACTCAAAAACAAACTTATTTATTTAGCAACAACAAAAATACCTCTGCACTGTCAAGGCATTATTTTACGAAAGGTGATCACGCGAGTGTGGAATGTATGACCTTGATACTGACCAATCATTTAACTTAGTGTTTACCAAATGTGTGAACTAAGGTCAGCTAAAATAATCATATTGTAAGACTACGTTCTATGCAAACTGAATATACTTTTCGAAAAACATCGAAACCAGTGAAAATAATCATTAAAAAAATATGTAATGAAACAGAAATAAAATCTAAAATAGAAAATTTAAAACTAGCAAAGAAGCAGTTAAATTACATATTCGTAACAATCGAAATTACAAAGTGTTCATTGGGATTATTTTAAATAAATTCAAAGGGTTTCTGAACAATATCATTGGAATATATGCAGACCATTGTCACATCAGCGCAATCAAAGACCTGTCATTCATTAGGAACACTTGATTCTTTTGTACTTGTGAAGAATATTGTATGATAATTTTTAGATTTAATTCATAAAAATGTAAGATCCTCTCAACTTTTCATTTTATCACATGAATAATCAAATTATTAACGGTTTCAAAACTTGTTTGTTTTAATTCTTTCTGTTACTTAAATGATGACCATAGATTCGTAACAAGATACCGTACTATTAGTCCTTAGAGAATTTTGAGGTATAAACAAGAGAACCAGAACTGTATCACCATACTAAAAACTTCCTTGCTCTGTAGTCTTGTCACTGAGTAGAGTGAATATTATTCCTTGGTACTCCACAGGCATTTAACATCTTATACTTGAATTGAGAGACATAATATGTGTCTATAGACAGTATGTTCAAAAATTAGTTCAAAAGGCCTAAACCATGATTCTTGAACTGGTTCCTTAACAGCAAACAACAACAACAAATGAACACCTTCAACCCAATTATTTCCTGTCTCAAATCAATATAACCGGATCATATTCTTCAAAGTCTGGTGAAATCTGACCAAAGTCGTTGACTTTCACGATGATAGGGACAGTATTTAAATTACTGGACTCCTAACTCATACATGTTGAAAAATTCTAGACATAAAAATGTTACCCTTGATCAGACTGAACAGATTTCTGAATGCTAAAATGGGTAAAAGGTATTTATCAAAGCTTTTAATATGGATCTAGTCTTAACATTCCTACAAGCAATTATCTCTGGAAAGTTTGTCGATGCAATATTTTGGTTAAAAAGTACTAGTTGTATGACGTGGTCTTATGTAAGGGATAGACACTGACTACCACTATCCTGCTAATAGTTCATCAAATGCAGGTCTAGGTTGAAGATGAGCCTTAGGTGTGTTCTGGCTGGGTTTTCCAACCATTTGACAACTGTGATAAGATCTAAAATGATTTAAAGGACCACTCAAGGGAGTTCCATGGACTAGACTTAATAATGTAATGTCGATATGACTTGGGGACAAGGATGTAGTCTCTCACTCGCCACTTGCCACCAGCTGGCACCTAGGGTGGTATCATTTCTCATAAAGACCACATTTGTCACAAAATAACAAATTGGTACTTGTGAGGCTTCTTTTTAAATAATATCCCCTTTGAAACAAACTGGAGATTTTAAGATCTTGATCCTTTTCGACAAGTGATTGTCTTTTTCTACCCTGATCCAAATTGAACGAATAAACAGTCACTGTGATCCGTACCTCTCGATTGATCAATACCCGGAGCAAAGGTGACTTCATCGAAAGACTGGCCAATAAGTACATTCTATGATAATAGTCAAACGCTTTCTAGGTCATAGCAAATGTTGAGCCATTCTCTCAATCTTTAGAAAATTATTGATATATTTCTTCCAGTAGCACTAAAATTTGAATATACATTTAACAGATAGCGCTTTCCTCTTGCCAGTTTTAAATCTGTTCATTTAAATTGCATTTCCATTTCTTTTTTTTATTTTTTGCATTTCTCTTTCTTCTTTCTGCATTTGATCTTTTCGAACTTGTAACTGCATCATTTATTTTTTAAGTTTAAACACTTTCTTGTCTCTATTCATATATAGTTTTTAATCGCATTTCTTTTAATTTCATTTCAGTTGCAGATAGCGATATACTAATCAAATACAAAGCACCTGCATCAAAACTTGTTCCAGAAAAACCTGGAGCAGAATAATTTTTATTTCTTCGTTTACTAAAGATGCTTTTATTTCCGAAATAAAATAATGTCTGAAACAAAGTTCTGGTCA
Source organism: Venustaconcha ellipsiformis (assembly GCA_003401595.1). Lineage (NCBI taxonomy): Eukaryota > Metazoa > Mollusca > Bivalvia > Unionida > Unionidae > Venustaconcha > Venustaconcha ellipsiformis. The sequence continues at coordinate 2,260 of QKMX01351715.1, forward strand.
TACCTTTAAATATTAAATATTAAAATATTAAAATTTAGACCAAAAACGAAGAAATGAAATAATATTCGTGACATGATTACTTGTTATATTTTTCTTCTATAGAAACGGGTTTTATATTTTCTTCAAATTTCGGCTTATGATTGTCTCTCTAAATTTCAAGGTTGTGGAAAGATGCTGTGGAGCTCTGAGTTCCAAATGAAGACTGAGGCTGAGAAGTTACTCAAATATGCGAGAAGAAATATCATAGAAACTGCTTTTTGTTTAATTGTCAGCCAATTTGAAAGTTGTGACTCTAGTTAAAAGGTGAGAAAAACTGAACTTCCAGTGAAAGATTGATTTCTTAACTTGAGAAGTTTTATGAATGTTGACCTAGAGACAATTTAATGTATTTTTCATCGGTAAGGAAATAAGTTTGTTATAATACAGATCTAATAAATGCCATGATTTAAGAACTTTGAAACTCTATTTTCATAAGTGTACAAAAGGGTAAGGGGTGTATAAAGAAAATTCTTGAAATGTGTTTAGCGTATTTATTGGCTTTAATCAATAAAACTGGTTACACATTTTTGAACTTGTTACAGTTGCTGAAACATGGGATGAAATGAAATAAAAATAAAACAATGATGATGATGATAATTGCGTGTATATAATTTGGATACAACATGCAAAATGTGATTGTCTCCTATCATATTAGGGTCAGAAAGGCTACAGTCGAAAAATACAGCAATTGATTTCATGCCTGTCTATGATACCTCGACAAATGTCGCTTTATTATTGCATCATTATCACCATTCTCTTTACATTATTAAAATCGTACAATATTCTACTGCATTCACAATTCATGTATTTTGCCATTCTATCTTTCTCAGTACTAGATTTATAATAATAACTGTCTCCAATTAACTTTGAGATATGAAGGAAAATACAAAGTTAATTTATTTTGGTTAAATAGGATACGATACATTTTATTATTTGCTTAATATATTTAGTGATGTGCTTTTGTGTCATATTCGTAAGAAAACACTGTTACTTTGGTTTATAGGTTATACCTTAATTAATGTATCTTAGAAGTGCAAGGTTGCACTTGAAAGCAGGACAGGATACATGGGGTAATGATGGGATAGACATTGCGCTCCGATTACCTCCTCCCAACCCTAACAACAGAAATAAAATGAGAGTGAAATAACGGAAACGAAAGTGTTATTTGCAAATGCGTCTGGGGTCCCACTAGAGATTCCGTCTCAACAACATTTCACCTACTTGTTCACGGCCCTCTTCGACTATTCTGATGGATCCAAAACTACTACAAAACATAACTCCTACTCTTTGACAATTTCTGATCGGATATTATCCTTTACATGAGAACATGTTGCCGAATATGGCTTCACTATGTATGTCACTCCAATAGTAAATAGATAAAATGTAATGAAACTTCCTCTTTTTGTGTTTCATTCAACCTAGTCTTAAATGTGATTCTCAAGTAATCCCAAACGCCTACGATATAATTCATCTACTTCACGCAATCATGAAGAAGTTAAACAATTAATGATGTCTTTATATTCGGAAAATATAAAGGTTATAAACTGGATTCGTTACGAATCTTGTATTGCGGGACAAGGCATTGCATACTAGTACTTTTTGCTTTTCAGACTGTAGATAAATTACATTTTGTTTTTATCCAGTGCTTTTAGAAAAAAATATGAACAGTTATTTCTTTCTTCACTCGTGTTACTAATACCAACAATTTCCATCCAACTAACGTTTTCTACATTTTACATAATACACAACCAATATGAAAGGATAAAAGCTTGAGAGATATAAATCGAATGATATATTGTTTAGTAACCAACGTAATAAATGACTTCTGTCGATTTATCTATTTTTACAGCTAATTCATTCCTCTACGTTTATATTGTTATTATATGGCTAATGATGAACGAACCAATAAACTATTCTAATAATCATCTTACTTCGTATATCAAAACAAAAATATGTATTTATCTATAGTTAAAGTTTTCTCTTATTGGTATAACTAACTGTCATCAAATAACATGCCTTTATAGCTATAATGCACAACATAATTCAATCGGTTAATACAACTATACGCAGTAGGAATAATTTAGAGTTAAATGTATTCACGTGGTACTAAGATACTAAGATACAAAATGAGTCAGTAAAAAAGATTTTTATCTAATTGCCGGTATATAATCTTTTTTTTTAAACTGAGCACTAATATGACAGAACTATGATCTACCCCATATTTATTCAAATAACTTACCCAAAAAGATTTAGCATTCTAATTATAACAATTTACTTGGCCTACAAATTCAATCAATCACGTTTTCTAACAGTAGAATGTCCCTTTATTTTACAAGAATGAAATATTTGCAAATATATTTGAGGTTTTTGTGTTACCAAGCATGAGGTTTCTCAATTACATAAAATATATTTTGCTGATCTGCATTTTAGGATGATTTGTTTGCCTTTGATATCATTCTCTTCCATGTTGTTTTTAATTTTTCTTTTCCTATGGAAAGACGAACTAAATGATACTGTCATGTTTTGACGAAGCAAATAAATCTGCCAACATCTGGAAAAACTCTGGTTATTTATCTTTCACTCTATATAACTGATAGTTTTGAGACAATAATGTATGTCACAACCATATAATAATGTTGATCAGTCTTTTGGTTTTGCTAAATCAAAGTCTGAATTATACAATGTATTAAGCAGCACATTTAGTATCTTCAAATCCACATTTTCATTTGCTTTGACATCGATTCCATTAAACTCTTTACAATTATGACCATGATAATAACAGTATATACTGCTGATATTTTGACCTTTGTGCCAACGTAGTGTTGTTATCCCTCAATGATACATCATTTATCCCTTGACGTTGTGCGTCTGTCAAATATTTAAATTTCTCCATTATTCAAAGAGGTAGTTTTCGCTCTCCATATCAGCCGACTTGACATATGTGCATGGTGGCAAATTTTTCTCTCATTCGGATTCATTCTCACCAATTACTGTCTTTCCATTTTTCGTTGAATGCCTAATTCATCAAAATCAATGTGGTTATATGAATAATCTTCAATGTTGCTTGCTTCTGGATTCTTCTGACGGTCCCCTTCATTGTCTACATGTGAGTATTCATCATCATTTTTTAGTGTACACTTACTATTTAGCTTACAATGAGAGTAATCACTGTCAATACCTCTAGCTGTGGTGACAAATTTTAATTGGCTGGATGCATGTGAATATGGATTGTCTCCTATCTTTCCTTCCATTGTATGTAAAGTGTCAAAATTGGAAGCTTTAATTGCGCCATTCGTCTCGAACTCAATTTTGTCATATTCGTCAGCAGAAACATCGCCACATTTCTTTGCCCTTCCAGTAACTCTTGCGGTCTCTTTCTTGTTTTTGCCTGGCAGACAATAAGCTTGTACGGACTCATCATTTATGATGTCGTAATTTGAGGTTTCAATCACTGTCTTACTTTTGTCTGCCTCCGTGGAGTTCGCATATGCATAATTTGTCAATCCTCTTGGTAAATCAGAAATTGGGGTAGCTTCTTTTGATTGCTTCTTCTGTCGCCTGCAAACATATAAATTGATTGTCTAACCAATCTTTTCGTTCTTCTGACAGGTAAAGCTTCCCTTTAACAAATGTATGACATTTAAGTAATTCCTTACCCAATACATGCTTATTTTATGAACACCCAAGACAGTCTGTCAGAGGTTTTCCTTTTGAAGAATTTGGTTATTTTGTATACAATTATTACCACGAAATAATTATGTAAACCAGCCAACCACCATATATGATGTTTTGCACTTTGTGTGGAACGTAATTAGAAGAAATATATCCCGCACAAAAGCAAACTGAAACCAAGACAGAAAATCTTTTAAAACAAAGTGAGCATCTCTTCAATAGTCGTATTAAGATTTAAGAACAAAACATCTTAAGAGCACTAAATTAAAAATGATTATGAAATTGCATAAAGGAGTGGGAAAAACATTAATCTCAGTAAATGCTTTGTTACGCATTTGATTAGAATAAATTATAATTGTAAAAGAGAAGCATAATGCGTTCATCACCTGCAAAGAAGTATAAATGTATGTTTATTAAACATTTGATAATTGATCTCAAATTTGGAATATTACAAACGTATTGTAATCTAATACTGAGGATACATTAATAATATACTGAACATACGTATCTGTGTGAGATAATTGTTGTTTGTAAACTCGTTATCATCTCAGCAAGCGTAAAGGTAATCAAAGATTTATAGACACACATTTGAATCAAGGATTATACCTTTTTACTATAATTATTGCTACAGCGACAACCGCGATCACAATTATGGCTGCGATGACCACCCCAATTATCACTGGTAAAGAGTCCCCGTCCTCAGATTTGCCTGTAAAGACAAGTACAAATTGCATCAGAAAGAATAATTTAAATGTGTGCAAATTCGTTTAATATTCATAACCTGACTAGTCTACAAACGAAATTTACACAAAATTTATTAATCCCAGCTAGAGATGTGGATACCACATTTTGTCGGGATAGGGATAAAAGAAGCAAACTGCATAGAGTGATTATCTACAACATAACACCATATCTTGTACAATGTACTAGTAAAATGGCAAGTGTTTACTCATTTATATATAATATTAAATACTGGATCAGATAAAGTTAAAAAAATCCTCGTTTAAAGGAGGACTTGGTTAGTAAATGGTAAGAGCTGTCAGTGATTTGTAATTACAAATTTAGTGCATAGTCACTTAGCTTTGACATTAAGTGGAATGTTTTAGGCATGAACTAGGTCATGTGAAAACTGAACTTATAATTATCATGTTTTTCAACTGCTTTTGTTTCTGTGATTCTGAGGGCATGAACTCGAGCAAATCAGTTCATACTGTATTTACAGTTTAATAATAGCTGTTATCAAGTGTGAGCAAAGTTTTTGATACCTACATTTCGTTTTAAACAAAATGCGTATGTGAATATGACTACAATAACTCTACAATAGCTATGTCGCAAGCATCAGGGTTCAGAATATGTTAGTATCAAAACTTAAGTCGAGTCTGGAATTCCAAATCTGCAATGAAACCGTCCTACCAGATTTTGAAACCAAATTGCTAGATGCGACAAATGAGCAGCTAAACTAGAATAATGGGACATACAATGCAATTGGTTGGTGCAATGGATTCGTGGTGCCTGCAAGGAATTTGTGCAAACAACAGCAAATATTATAGCAGTTTGTCGCTCAGAACCTCAATCCTCGAAAACAGGTAAACATTTTTCCCTGCCATGTTTATAGCGGTTTTTTTTTCAGAATAAAGGCAGAATAAAGAGATGATCTGTGTACTGTTGTTGTATCGTTGAGAGAAAATAAAATAGAGTGAATAACTGACGTAGTAATCATTTCTTTAATAAGACTGCAAGTTGGTTAATGTGGAAAATTTTGACTTTTATATGAGTTGAGAACCTTTTGATACTAGCGAATTATTGCTATCAGACATTTACGTATGTTTCACTCCAGACATACGCGTTAAATTGCCATATGAACGTTAAATGCACACTGTTTTACGGGAATTATACGATATCACACACCAGAAAAGGTTGCACCTTGGTCTTGATAATTCATGATCATTAGTAATTTACCATACTCAGAGTATAAATATCTTAAGAATTCTAAATTGTCGGCAATATCACACTGCCTTCATCAGCGACTTAAGCTGATCACGTGACGTATTAATGGTCAATAACTATGAGGAGACTGCGAAGCAGCTTATAATCACATTATCGATTAATCGGTAGCAGAGAGCTTGAAAAGTGAGGTTGAAAGTATTCTAAAGAATAGTAAACCTTCCAGGAATAATATACCTGTACATGAGAAAATAGCTGTCGGCACGTAGCGAAAGATAAAAGTATAGTGATCCTACCGGCTGACAAAGGAAGCACCCCAACAGGGTTGATCAGATGAAGAAAATGGAACTGTCAGTTAACGACAAAGACACATATCAGAAATTAAGGAGTGGCTCTAAAACATCAATAAAACAAATAATGATTGACATGTTAAAACAATGTAAGAAAGACCAACTTATGTCTGACACATTGTACATCTATATGCCTTATTGAAACTGTGTTCGGACAGCACCATTTTTATCAATAATAGGCGTTTCAAGCAACGGCAATAAGGTTCCCAACCTCACCAATATTTGCAAAATTTATACGTGGATGTTTTTCTAGAAAAAAGCCTTGGAATCGGCAAAGAACCAATCGTCAATATGTTTAAGATATGTGGACTATACCTTGACTGAACTAAACGGGTACCAGGTTCAGAAGTTCTCTGATGATCTCAGCTCCTTTGACCCATATATTCAGTTCATTCCAGAACAAGAAGAAAATGGCAAACTACCATTCAAGGACACTTGTAAACACGTAAATGAAGAATAAATAAGCACAAAACAGAACTAGGATTGGCCCAAACAGAACCAACATTGGTATGCCATATATCTGTGGTACATCATAAATTCTCGCTTGAGTATTGAGACAACATGGGATCAACTATTATTACAAACATACAACTCTTTAGGGCAACAACGTAGGACACAACATAAAAAGTTTTAAAAATGTGGTTTGAATGAGCACATTGGGGAAACAGGAAGAGTGTTAGAAACAAGGAAAAAACAACACATCAGTCATCGGTCATACATGAACAATGCAGCAATATGGGACATTCGGACCAAAGTCATAACATAAGAGGACAACATATGGAAAAGGAAGGTGAAGCGGGCGATCGAAATACAATAACGGAGGCCACAACTAAACAGGGACGATGGGCTTGAATTTGCACATATCTACACCAGTCATATGATCAACATTAGTCGCTGATAAAGGCAGTGCGATGTTGCAGAAAACTTCGAATTCTTAAGGTATGTGTGCCCTGACTATGGGACATTACTAATGATCATATGGCAACCTGTTTTTCACAGATTATTGTTCTTCCGTATATATGTATATCTTGTTATTTTCTTCAGCTACCATATTTTTCAGTTTTATTACTTATCGTTTCTTCCTCTCCACCCTAATTCTTTTACAAAGATAAATCGTCCATTTATATACAATGGTTATCAAGGAGTAATTTCTTACAGTAATTGAAGGCAATGTTACTCCACTTACTCAATACCACAAGAAGGTTATATAGTTATTGTAACCTTTTTAATGATTATTATCAGTGTCATAAGAAGAAGAGTGTACCCTGTATATGTTCAAAAGAGTGAAGACATGCATAAACGTCAAAACTACAAGATTTGTGAAACTCTTGACTTTGCTGTTCTTGTTTAATTTGATTACCTTAGGACAATTTTTAAGAATAACACTTTCAAAGATGAGCATATACTGATAACCATAGACACTCCAAACGTCAATATCTATGTCAATGTCAATGTACGCACACCTATTTTAGAAGTTCAATTTTATAACATATCAGAAATAAATTATGATATATTGCAAAATTTAGATCTATAACATGACCATAAGATAATATTAATATGTCCCCTATCTGCATCACTAATAAGAGTTTATACGGTTATAGTGCATTGAACGATTTATGGTGAAAAGCCAAAGGGAATGCTGCTGACTTGTAACTCATTTTCTAAATCTATCAATTTCCATATGGTCTCCTTTTCTCTGTTAACGAAATGAACATAGGCCATCCTGGTTCTTTCTCGTGTCTTAACTGACAGACACCATAAATATGGGGCTTGTTATAGGTGTGATATGGATTAGGTCTAGGTATATGAGTTTGATTACGTCGGTGATTATCTTATTATATTAACTCTCCGGTGTAATGCAGCAGTAACTGAAAACGATCTGGAAATAAAAGTAGCCTCGTGGGACAATGGAAATTAACAGTGTTGACTCCATCTTAAACGTATGACCCTTAGGGGACAATTGTAATTCCATGTTTAAAAGTGCATATGATCGACATTAGCATGACCCCATGAGTATAATTGAAATTTAACATAATTTTAACAAATAAGGTAAAAAGAGGAAATAAACATTAGTCTGACGTGATAAAAATATGTAGGACAAGGGAACGTCTAATGTGAAAATCATCCATTGATTTAAAAATATAGGGTTTGCTGGGACATTGGGAAAAGAACATTAGGCTGCCATGTTGAAATATTGTACTTTAAAATAATGGTTGTTTGTAAACTACATGTTTACTTTACTGACCTTCGTCCATTATTGTAAGTTGTGAATAAGATGCTGACATAGGTTTTTAGGTACAGAATGTTCTCGAAACAAATTTGTTTACAATTTGATGG
>QKMX01351717.1:0-11528 GCA_003401595.1 Venustaconcha ellipsiformis
TAACTTTAATATTGTTTAGTTGTGTTTAATGGAGTAGATGATTAAACCTTACATAATATTTATTACACTTGGTGTTCAGGGGAAATGGACATGATTAAATTTAAGAACTTCGTTTCAAAAGCACAAGCTGATCCGTTTGGATTTATAACAATAAATCTACATGACTAAAGATCTATGTATCTTATATATCTGGATAAAATATTTGGTTAATTCATTGCAGCAGGAATGGCGAACGACCATTACTGTGTTACCAGATAGATAAATGAAATCGTATAAAAATTTGAAAACATACGTCAATAGGAAAACAAAAACTGAGCTAACCCTAACGATTTATTATCAGTTCAAGTAAGTGGCTTTTGTTTAGCGTTATTGTCCTTGTTTCTATGCTTCGTAGGAAGGATTTTTAGGCAAATGACGATTCAGCCAAGTGGTCTGTTCGCCCTTCCTGCTGCTTATGTCATAGTGATCTTTCGTTGCAAGGATGTGGTAATAATATAGAATGATATACCCACTGTGTTGGCTGATTTTGATATGGAACGTGTTTGTGAAATACACTTAAACCAAACAAATATAATTCATCAGTGAATAAGAGGTGTAGTAAATGTCATTATGATGATGTATCTTCTCACAACCTTTCACAATTTCAGGTATAAAATAGTATCCACACAGTGTGAAAGACCCTTGAGATGAATGTAAAATCTGTATCAAAGAATGTAGAGTTAGTAGTACAATAGTTTCCCGTTTACTTCACAAATGTAAGCTGTTTCGTACATGTATACGCATGCATAAAGCATGAATAGCAGAGCCACACAGGCTTTAAATGCCATTTTGATTCGGAATCCACCTGACATAAGACACTTTTACAAAGTCAATTACACAAAAATCTTTGTTAAAGTTAAACTCAATTAAGGATCACCCAGTCTTTAGAGGCCATTGTGTCACTTCCAGAAGCCACTTCGATTTATTAAATGATGCTGCACTTTTAACTTTTAGAACAATATTTTCATGATGTAAATGACGGAGTGTTGTTTTAAACAAAATATACTAAGCCAGTTGACATTATGTTAAGAATTACGTTATAGTTCCGTACTTACTGATAATAGTAAAGTTATTACTTTCGTAAGATCTCTGAAAATCAGCACCTCCTATGATTTTGTAAGTTATCTCAACTCACACCTGAATTCTGCTTGATGATTACAGGTTATACTTCCTCTATCCATGGTCACTATCAGTGTACCAGAGGTTCCAACAAGATTCCTAATTTTAAATCCTAGCTGACATTTGAATTGTGCTTTTGTAGGTGAGTCTTTGAACATTCGACATCTCTGTATTCAGCTTACAAAGAGTATTCTGCACCGCGCACTGCAGCTGAGGCAGCAGGTCAGTTCCACACGATATAGTGGCTATCCATGATTCCATATTTATCCTGCAGTAAATTCCCTGTGTGTGCGTATGTGTGTGTGATTTAAATTTTTAACGTACCATTTACAATTGTTAATTCATATCGCGGCGATGTATGCTATGACTTCTAACTAAGGTAATAAAACTTGAACTATCCATTACAAGCCATGGCGAGGATAATACATGACCACTACTATATTCCTGTCCATTACAGAAACAGTGTACAAAGAACTAAGATCCATTGTGGGAGTGTATATTTTCTGTAAAACTAAATGTATTCCCTATATACAGGTACATGCATACATGCTTTTATATGTGCTGACCAAAGTGTACTACAGTAGCTACCATACACTTCAGAGATGTAATCTAACATCGGTTGAACTGGTTTTTACATATATGGCAGAGCAATACCATCTGGTATCTTTATTAAGAAATCACTGGACATAAATGGACACATTTTCAAATTATCCTAGACAGAATTACTGTAGAAATTAACCTTTACTAGTAATCCACCTGTTTAAGTATCCACCTTTTTGTGTTACTTCCCCGCTTATGACTTGGTAACTTTGATTAGTTGAACTGACAACATCTATTAGAAAAATACTCACTTGTAACATTGTGAAATAGTAGTGATTAAATAAGGTGCTTGAAACTGAATATTACTGTAATTTACCAAACTAACAATATTTCATTTACAGTACTGTACTTACTTATAACTGTAAAGTTATTACTTTCAAGAACAGTCAGCGAACCAGTAATTCCTGTAATTCTGTAGGTCATCTCACATCTGAACTCCGCTTGATCATTACAAGTTATACTTGATCCATCCATGTTCACTGTCAATGTACCAGAGGTTCCAGCAAGACTTCCTGTGATATTTGGTGATTTTGCCACTATGTCCGCTGGTATGTTTGGATTTTGTTTAATACCATTTAAAACATCTAGCACTACAAGCGAGGAATATCCTGTATCTGTAAACCTTCTTCTCGAGATTTCAAGGTTATAGATACCAGTGTTGCTTGTTCCATCACTGGAACACCTCATCTCTAACCTCAGCACAGTATTTGCTGAACCTAACACCATGGTAGATGGAGTAATAGACATGGAAACTCCTTCAGCTGTAAGGACAGAGAGACATTCATTAGATCCTGTCACAAAATGAACACTACATGTTACGGCAAATAGCCTATTGTATGTGACTATTCCTACAGTTCCACATGGTATCGTATTTAGAGTTTCTATGAACATTTTCATGAAAATTTATAACTTTAAATGCACATGTCTTACATGCATCTCGTAGAATTTGTAAAAGTGCATTCTAGTTTTGGCTGATAGAATGGGTTTCAATCACATTCCAAAGTGAAACTGTGTAAGCTGTTTAAACTCTGAAGTCTATTGTCGTGCATGCATTGGATTAATGTGTGAAGCACAGGTTATCTCACAGTTCAAGCAGCCAAACGAAATTAAGTTATAAAGCTCGACTTGCAAGTAAATAAATGGTTTACTGTATATAATAACCATTTACATGAGAGAACTAGTGATTTTCTATAATGAAATCTCTCATCTAGCCTGACACTAAAGCACGGTTCACCTTTACATCAATGTCATTCACATAATCACATCGAAAGTATGTCAATGAGACCGTATTTTATTAATCAATTTCTTTGACTAAACTACATATCAAAGCCAATTTATCAAGCAATGCGGCTAGTAGTATTCATACGGATAATTTATTGTTTGTTTGACATCATTTCAAACATGGGTCATTACGACTTATATTTCAGGATATGTTGTCCTTACGTAAAACTAGTCAAATCAGTTTCATGTACTATTCATTTGGCGTTTATGTGTCTATTTATCGGTAATGGTAAGTAGTCACCAAATAAATTCCCAATCGACATTTCTGTATGCAAATTTCCCATTCTCTAACACTAAGCATGTGCAGACATTAAAACAAATAAACATGTCCAAATATAATTTAGCAGTGCCCTTAAATTAGGATAGCGCGGTACCGCTGGTAACATTACATATAAATTAAACCACTTCAATATTCTATAACAATTGCCTGTCAGGCTTGTGAAAAAATGATAACTAATATGCCCTTCAAAACCCCTGAGTGCGAAAATTAAATGTAGCGTTTGCACATTGGAACATAAATAATGAGCTGTCCCTAGCTCGCGCTTATAGAGTAATGCATCACTCGTGAATTGTCAAACATATGGGTCTACACATATGTGATCATTTGAGAATTTAGGCACTTGGATTGGATTAGAAATTTATAAAAGCGTTCAATTCAAAGTTTACCCTTAACGAAACAGAGATAATTACATTATATTATGATCCTTTGGCCTAAACAGTTGGCAAATGCTGATTCCAATTACAAACGGTGTGTCTGTTTCCTGAAAATTTGAGATATTCACTGACCCTTGTGCCGCAATAATAGATTCATGTTTCGTATTTACATCCCATAATTAATTATGGAACTTAGAGATTTGGGTTTTATAAAATTCAGAAAGAAAGATCCATGGCTTTCCAATAAAACATGTTTTGAACCCTGAGTAAGCAGAATGTGGATACTTATGCTTATGCAGCAAATACAGCAGAGAGTAAAAATTGGGTTTATTCTTGTAAATAAATCAATATTATAAAGATGTGTGTGTATTTTTAATGCAGCTTTACCAGTGTTTCAGTCATATTGCTAATATGTATGCACTGTGATAGTTTATAGGGCTGTCTAAAAAGCGACTCATGATACCGCATACATGTAGTATGATGTCCTACCCAGTCACAATATCATGACACCAGACCGCCCAGTCGAAACGCTAACGTTTTCATATTGAGCGTCCAGCAAAGCAGCTTCTAGTATTATTGATATGGCTTTGGCATGACTCGGGATTCGAACCAATGACCTCTCACATCCGAGGCGAACACACTAACTACTTAAAAAGTTTATAAAAAATGAGAGAAACTGTTTAAATAGGAAATTGATGGAGCATTTGCACACTAGAAGTCATCACGAATTGTAGGACTATATTCATTTACTTTAAATGAAATCAAAATTGGAGGAAACAGACACATAACATCTAGTTTCTTACTGATTGATTGAACAGTGGGAGAATGTGCTTTTCACATTTTTTCCACTCAAACAGACATAATATTTGCACTTTGATTACAATTCAGAATAACGGAGATCTGACAGGTACTGATAAAAGTTTAAGTTCTGGTAACCACTGCAAATTAAAAACCACTTATTGTCTGTATCCTATTAAAAACGTCATTGCATTTCAGATTTATGAACGAGTAATTTGATTGTTGAATAAACAGTTTGATAGAAGACATCGTACTTTACTTCTTGATAAGTTGATTTTTATTTTATTCCGACTGTGGTTGGCCAAACGGAATAATTGCTTGAAGAACCTTTATGCAAATTTTCGGACAATATGATACAAGAGTGCGATGAACAATTTCATTTTATTTGAGTTGGGTTTACTAGCGTTATAACACTTAATATCATGGCGAGGAATTTGTAGTTGTAGGACTTTCCCAATGGTACACCTAGGTAGCCAACCCGGACAAACCTGGAAAATGTAGAAGCCGTTAATTTTAAATTACGTGTCCTATGTTATGCCAATTGAGTTATCGTGGCTCCCAAGATGAATAATACACAATGGGTTTTTTCCTGGTTGTGCCATTTCGCATTTTTCACATTAAGCCTTAAAAGTGTTCTTATAGCATTGGCAAAGTGGCGTTAACGGCTCTTGAAAATGTTTTCTTTTGTGTGTACACTGTTTTTGCATCAACAGCGCATTTGAATCAGTTTTTATTTAGGGCCATGATCACATCACATACGAGCAGTGGCACTCAGTAAAACCGAACACCGTTTAAAATGTCCGTTGATCCCATGAACACCTAAATGCACAATGAATAAAGTATAGTTGTTCAGCAAATAATTATATAGACCCTTATTACTTGTGTTCTTATTTTGTATAGGTTAAGCAATCTTTGCTAGCTTTCATACGGTGGTCTCCACAGACCCATTTGTCATCCGAGTCCAGATATGCTATGCAGATTTGCCTATAGGGTTTTGCTTTTCTCTCCCTTTTAGAAAATTATTCTTTTTTACAAACTTTACGAAACCTAGTTACAAGCATTTTCACTTAAATGGTACCAATTTTTACCTCTTCTTGGATATATAACTAGGATAATCAAGGTTACTACCTTCTCACATAACTTTCATACCTGACGTGACCTGGCTGCAGGTAAGCGACCTATAGTGCTGGCTCAGTCTGACATGGTTAAGTGACTGGCTTGAGATGGTATAATCTGCTAGTAATGTTAGTTATATTTTAGTCATTTATTTCTACATGCAATTAAAAACGGTGCGACACATAACACTATTACAACTTTGGCTGTTATTGTGTGAATGTTTTCGCTCAAACTGTGATAATAAGCACAAACTCGGATTACTCAATCACCGCAAGCCAAGGGCCATAATCTGTGAGCGCTAAAATTTCGTCAGTTTTCTTCAATGTCTATAAAAAAAGTACCTCGTCGACATGAAAGTGTAAAAATCTCCTAAACATCAATGAAAATACCAGTTTTCAGGATCATAAAGTGATTTTACTTGGAAGATGACTGGCTTATTTAAACAGCGTAATAGGTCATGTCAGCTCACAATGTCAAGTAAAATTTATTTGCTATCATAGTAATTGGTTAAGCAGATGTATGTATATTCTTGACAAACGAAGATTTATCCGTACAGGTGGCCACGGGTGACAAAATATTGCCACAAATTATTGCCAATAGATTAAGAGGAAGCGGATATATAAACATAGCAGCTACCTACTGATCACCGAGGTTAAAACCGTGGTACTTATATCAATCAAGCGCTCTTATCAATTTCGCTGCTTTCATTCTGAATTACATGATCAGCATCCACCTCTAATCTCAATCAGAATGATACTTTAGTGAAAGCTTAACTATGTAGTAGTGTCATTCATATTTGAGAATATTTAATTTTTTAAACCACATACACAAATACTATTGAGAAAACTAACCTGAAGTTTTCGCCCTCACGCAAATGACTTCATCAGCAGACTGATTTTCTGTATTAACTGATAACATCGATCGATGTAATGGTGAGCGTTGTTAACAGATTGTTCCAAATATGCGGCAAGTCTAATTCAGGAAGGATTAGACGATATTCTAACATCATCAAATTGTTTAAGGAATACCTTTCTAGTTGAGGAGAGATGACTGTTGAAATTTTCCTGGCTTTCTACAGATGAATCTTGTACTAATAGATGCAAAGCCTGCTGTGACCCATTGACCTAAATGGGTCATAAAAGCCTTGACAACTTGAGGTTACCTATTACCATATCTTGGTTTAAGGTGCAAATATACTCGTTTTCTAATATTATATATTGCCGGTGAAAGTGTAATATGATCATTATTCTTCATTTATGAATCAACATTGTCTATTAGAGAGATGGTATGACTAAGAAACATTCAAACTTAACTACAAAATTTTACCTTTGAGTCATGCGTAATGGTAATATATAGCAATTTTAATTTCGCAACTTACACCTCAAATGCGTAAAGATTCAAATTAGTGTGTAATCTTTCGAAACGAATATCAAAGACACTTGACTCAAGGGCCCTACCTCGTCTAACACATTAGTTTGTTGTGGATCGGGTGGCTGCATGTTCATAAATAGCATCGTCATTTTAATCACGTGTATGAGAATACTTTAAAAATGCTGATTACCTTAACAATTTTCAATTGATCAGACATTAATGAATGCACAGTAATACAGTGACAGACCGAATGCCATAGGAGCAAGTCAAAGTAATGGTTCAAAATTTGTATGAAGGTAAAATTATTTTGACAGAAGTATTTCATTATGATAATAAGCTCTAATATGTGTTAAGAGCTGGGTAATGACTCATATTGTAATCTCTAATAAGTACTAATTTATCTAAGACAATACACCAAAGTGACCAAATTATGTTTGCATGCAGTTAGGAATCAGTAATTATAAACTGGAAAAAAGAAACAAATAGTGTAACAAGTGGCATAAAGGTACATAATGTTCTGGAAATACATCCGTAATAAAGAAAAAGGTAAGGAAACAGTCGGTGATGTGGAAAATGAAATATGAAACATATGCAGTATGTAAGACCATGATGAAATGTTAGCGAACTCTTAGCCAGGCTTTCAAAAGAAAACTAAATAGCTTTCACAGAAAATTTGCTTGTCAATAATTGATATGAACAAATCCAAAATAAAATAAGTTTATACAAAGCATGTTTAAGAAGACGACACTATTCGCAAGTGGATAGAAAATGTACTGCAGGTCATAAAGTTGAAATAAGTATTAGTACGAGCTCAATGACCAGTAGTTAAATATGGCACCCTGCAACTTAGAGTTATGAAACAAATACATCATTAAAGGTAGTGATAAATTACTTCCCAGTTAGTACTTACAATTTAATCAAACTCTTCTTTTATACCGTAAACAATTAATGTCATAGTTAATAATGATAAACATGACAATCTTCTGCATTAAGGTTTATAATCCTCTACAACCGGTCCGATAATTGGTAAATAATATTTCATTCCAACATACGTCGAAACATATTGGGATATCAGGAATCAACTAGCAGACTCTTTATTAGAGAAAATAGATCCAAAGCCACAGTAACACAAACTTAGGAGGTTCATGACTTTGGTGTTGCCTTCGATCATTAAATCTTTTAAATCACATAGTACACTGTGGATATATATTGTCATAGAAAGCGAAATATATTACTTTTAACGATTTGTTTAATAGGATAGTGTGCTTTTAAAGTTGTGTAAATTTATAAGAATTATGTCGAAATTCAATTAATATAGAATGCATATTTTGCATTGGATACATTCTCCATTTTATGAACAATAATTTATGAAAAGAAAAACTAGCACATTTAATGAATATTTGATATCACATATGTAAATTCGTATTTTAAATGCTTATATCTTGTCACATTTAAATGTAGTTTGTAATATCGTGCTTTTGGTATTAATATATTGTTTCCAAATCTTAAAGAAGAATAGCCTGAGTAATATGAATAACATGCAATAATTGTCATGATATCTAAACTTTTATGAATAGTGGAATACTGTTGTAACAAACATCTACTTCCATGTCTAGAACAACTTACCTAATATACTACGGTCGTAACTAAATGTATTCACCTGTATAAATGAGATATCGATTTCACACACATGTTCATCGACTCCCCATTTACGTCCTACTCCCAATTTGTTATATTCGGAACCTGTGCGGAATACAAACTGTAAACATAGTTAAAAAGTAGCCCCGAATGACAATTTACGATATTCACGATTTATTTTAATGAAATAATTCATTGTTGGTATACTGTGCTGTATGAACTTCCTGTTTAGTATACATTTGTAGTGCAATAGAATTTGTGGTATGTAGTCTGATAAACACCTAGAATGTAGTTAATATATGTGAGTATGCTACAAAGAATGGCCAATGTTAGATAACAGTGGATAAATTAGGACCGTTACACCACAGGGAGATGTTGTCAAAGACAACCAGGATTGAAAGATTAAAAGCACTCTTACCTGAGAACAAAACGGCCAGCTCAAGCAAGCAGATGATAATTGGCCTCTTGTGCATCTTTATGCAAGCTCCATATGTATATAACACTTAGTGGAAGAATGTTTGTCTTCTAGGAGTGAATGAATGTCAGGCCTCTGACGTATCGGTAATCAGAGCGGAAGACGAAAGTGTGATTTGCAGATAGTTATAACTGTAGTTAATGGGACCGCAAATGATCAAGGGAGACTACTTTTCCCTTGACTGTTTCCTATACATAAAAGAGCTGTGTTGGTTGATCGGTTTTCGTAACGAATACCACTTGAAGGTATGGTATCTGGAAGAAAACATTCTTCTCGACAAAAGCACAGACGTTCATGGGACTTAGACTTTTAGTATAAGAAAGTGTGATGCTTAAAAAGAAACGTATGCATTCAATGATCACGCATGCGATTACAGAACGTAATAGGTGTTAAATAAAAAAGGGAGCTAACTATTCTCATGCAATGACAACACACTTTGTATTGTTTAAAATGTGGTATTAAGGAGCAAACAGATTCATGCAATGACCACACACAAATAGCATTAGTAAAAGACTGGAATGTGAAGAGAAAAAAAGACTTATTCACAACAAATAATTTCATATGAAAGAGGCGATATGTCGTAAGAAAAGGACAAAAATGATAACCCATATGTAGTTGTTTAACTGTATTTTATCTCTACGTGAAGGCGAATTACTTAAAATTTATACAATTGTTATTTGCAAACAAAATGTTTCAGAAGACAGATGCTATATGTTCAATATATAAATATCTTAAATTCACAAAAATGGATACTAAATAACAAAACAGAAGTAAAGAAAATACTAACTCTAGAATAATACAATAAACTGAAGTTCATCATTGAAGAAACTAAATTACAAAATTAGATATGTATCTTAAAACATGAATGTTATATGCTGCGGTACATACCCAAGGTATAGCGGTTTCAGATGCTCTATAGTCTCGTTGTATGTGCACTTGCTTGGTGGATACCAATTCGAACATTCCCTGACCTTAAATTAGGTGGAATTTACCCGCCAAACCGTCGATGGTTAGAAGACATGGAAAAGTTAAATGAACTGTAGAACGCGGAAAATTGTTTGAAAAAATTAACTGTTCTTGAGACTAGAACTCTATGTAAAATGGATAACTATTGGCAAATAAACATTCATATTTGGTAAAATTAACATCAAATGAAAAATACTTTATTCAACATTTATCCAAAATGCGTTGCACAAACGCAAATTTGGTAACTATTATCGCCCTTCGTATGGGTGAGCTATACTGGACCTATCTATTGCAAGTTCAGTGAGCCATAAACAGCATGGACAGCTACCTACGAAAGTTATATGCAGCAATTGATCGAATGAAGCCCAATATTTAGGGTAAGAATCGGTGTAATCTATTAAATATCATCTCTTGTAACCAAGCATTTTCTCCGCACTCTCCTCCAATCTATAAACCTTCCTTATGTCATATTTCACTTGGAAACTCGAACTTTGAAATCGTCCGTAGATTACTCTTACAAGTACTCGTTGTTTATAAATCAGCTGATAGTTCAGGTGACCATTTTTAGTTTTAAATGTAACTTTTTCATCCTTTCAGAAAATTGTACATTCTGAAAAAATCTTGTGAGTATTATGGTAATTGTGGTGATCTTATATGTCGTAAATTATAGTAGTTGACGAAAAGACAACAATTAACGCAAATACCAGAACATTTCGGCATGTTACAAACACAAGAACCTCGTATGGACGACCTTATCTCACCAGCTTGGCACAATTAGTGCCATAACAAACGAACGAACAGATGCGACAGGAAAAAAGGTATTGTCAAGCTATAGATATAACGCTAGCAAAGTGTTCTCTTGTTACATTTTTAAACATACCAGTACATAAATAGCAATTTGTGTTATGTATTTGAGTTTTAAATGTATTTTTGAATCAATCAGTAATTTGCAAAACAAAAAACAAATACATCAGTGTCAATACAAGCAGCAAACATACCAGCAGAATTTCCCGTCATCCCTGCATAAATTCCAAAAATATTTGAATTTTTTTTTTCCTATGAGAAGACTGAAAATTTAAATTTGACATATATTTAGCGATTAGACAGATTCTTTAGAAATAGGTTACATTGTATAGTGGGGCAGGTCGATAATATTTAGCTCGAACAAGGAGGACAAACACATTTAGTATTGCAATTTGAAACAAATCTTGAACTGAATATTAAAGTGACCCACATTTCTTTGATATATACACATTTCAAGTTGCACTCTGAGTAAAGTCTGATTATAATAGCGTAGGCTTTATCTCTAGCATGGATTTCAACAATTAAATCGACAATAACTAACTGTTGATAATTCTTGAAAGTGGGATACGGTGATACGCTTTTTGTATGTAACCAGTCCCGGATTTAGGCATAAGCTAGACAAGCTACAGCTTAGGGCCCCAAAAACTGAACTCAGTCTGAAGGGGCC
>QKMX01351742.1:18812-29102 GCA_003401595.1 Venustaconcha ellipsiformis
AGGGCTAAAAAGCAAGACACTCTATGAGGGAAAGGGTTAAGTAATGTATGCAAAATTTCTGAGCTTTTTCCTTCCAGTTACATGGTGTTTAGCATAATTTTATCTTTTGTAAATTCAGCAAAGTTTTGCTAAGAGGTGAATATGGGTGAAAGAATGATACTAAATATCATCTTGACTTGAAAGCCGACATCCCCATCCCCATTCTACAGCTGCACAAGCTAATTTCTCTCAGACCATCATATAAATCAGTCAGGTACCTCTGTACCAGATATGTATTTCTCTGTACCAGATATGTATTTCTAGACTTGTTTGTTCTGCACTGTTAGTGTGGTTTGAGTCGTCAAAAGTGGAGAAATCAGCAGTAAATATGGTGAAAACTTTTTCGGCTTTTCATGTAAAAACAAAAACGCAAAAAAAAATAAAGTAGACTTTGTAAATGATAATTATTTTATTAGATTGATCAGTTATGATCACAGTTTGCCCACTTTTTCAAATTTAGGGCTATTCACAAGCATGACTAAGTGTTCTTGTATTTATATTAGTTCATGAAGCAATCAATTTAATTGAATCTTGATTTTCAGATGGAGAAGCCCTATTGGATGGGCCAATCCCAGATGATCACTTACGTGATATGCTCAAAGTTCAGCTGGAATCGTACTTCTCAAGGTATGTTGTCTGTTGCACGGTCAGCTTGAATTATGCCCCTACCATATTTACAGAAGTGGTTGATTTCAAGAATTTATTTTGTGCATAGAAACATGTGCAGCATACAAATTAAAAAAGGAAATATTTGGTTTGAGATTTGATATGAAGAAGACTAATCTGGTTTCGTTTTCGATCTTTATCAAAATTTAAGCAGGTTGTCACCATTTTGACTTTCAAGTTTAGTTTTTGCATTATGAATTCTTTTGAATGTTTGTAGGACAATGTGGAATGAAAACTAATATAAAATTTTTGGATGGCTTGCATGGGTTAATAAAGACACCGTTCGATTTTGGAGTTTAAAGGTCAGAGAGTTCACATTAGTTGCAAGTCAGATAAGAACATAATGGTTTATGCACATTAGATTTTATTCTTACCTTTCCAAAGGTCAAGGTCATAGAGACAGATTGGTCAGTAATGTAGTAACTATGCCAAGCTCTTGCTTACATAAAGAACTATAAACAGCTCACAGTACTCTTATTTGTAGATTTGGACATTCTTAATTTTTTACAATGTTAATCATGCCTTTTTGAATACTTTAAAACTACTTGGTGAATAATTAAAACTACTTGGTGAATAATGAAGAACAGTATTTAAAAAACTACTCAATGCTGTCCATTGAATCTATGTAGTATGCTGTCTTATAGTGAGAATGCCTTATAATGAATTATGTTACTTTATTTATTACTCCCTCATTATAACACTTGTTTGAGTTATGTTGGTATACTGCCTTATAATGAAGTACATAATACATTACTCATTTTAACACTCATGGAGCCACATAGTATATGACCTTGTAGTGAGACTGCTTTATAATGAAGTACATTATGCATTAATCATTTTAACACACATGGAGCCACATAGTATACTACCTTGTAGTGAGACTGCCTTATAATGAATTACATCATACAATACTCTAATTTTAACACTCATTGAGCCACATAGTATACTACCTTATAGTGAGACTGCTTTATAATGAAGTACATTATGCATTACTCATTTTAACACACATGGAGCCACATAGTATACGACCTTGTAGTGAGACTGCCTTATAATGAATTACATCATACAATACTCTCATTTTAACACTCATGGAGCCACATAGTATACCACCTTATAGTGAGAATGCTTTATAATGAAGTACATGATAAATTACTCCCCCCTGTATGGCACTATCCATAGGTGCCATATAGTATACTGCCTTATAGTGCAACTGCTTTATGGTGAAGATAAGGATACATTAATCTGGCATTATAATGCTGTCCATAGGAGCAATGTAGTTTAAAGCCTTGCTATGAAACTGTTTTATGGTAAATTACATGAATCATTACTCACTTACAGCTTTATATTGAGACTGCCTTAAAATCAAGTACATGATAACAGTGCTTCATCATTACAACATTCCATTGGAGCAACTGATGATGTGAATGTACATAACACCAGGCCAATGAAAAATTCAGACTGATGTACCGTTGCAAATTACTCTGGCAAAGCAGGGTTTATGATTTTAGCTTAAAAATACACCTATCTATAGCACACTATCCCAAAATGAAACTGGATATTTGCTGTTGAGTACATGAAATACAAAATTAAATAGAGTACTCTTTTCTTACAGAGAGAACCTGTCCAGCGATACGTACATGCAATCACAGATGGACGCGGATCAGTATGTCCCCATCACCACAGTTGCAAATCTGGGTCCGATTCACAGCCTCACCTCCGATACACAGTTAATATTGGATGTTCTACGAGGTAACAGGGATTAGGAGAAATATTTGTTTCTTAGCAACTTTTGATATGAAATGAGCATTAATTGGTACAATAATTGAATCCAGGAGAGAGACTTTTGAAAAACTATTTTGCATCTTTATGCCACTTGAGTTAGAACTTTACTCAAAATTATACTGACCAATTAAAATGCACATTTCAAGCAACATTTCCAGATCCTGAAGTAACACTTGGCACTTGAACTGTTCAATAAAGTTGCATGATGGAGTGTCTATCATGGCTGTGAATTAATTATAATTGTAATGACAATTTCCACCAAAAATGTAGTGTAGACTGGTTTGTGACAGTTTCTTTTTTTCAACAGTAATGAACTTTGTCAATACTTTTTACCATGCTATTAATATTAATAACTATTCGTCTTAACCCAATTGATTGAAAGTAAAGAAACACATCTACTGGACTCTAAAGTTGTAATGCAGATAAAGTTGCTGTATTTTATCCATTTTAACAATGTACTTAGAGTCAATACAATTGTATTGGCTAACTGCTTGCAGTATAATTAGTGCGACTCCCCAGAAATGGTTTGTATAATCTACATTTTTGTTTTGCTGTTCAGAATGTAATAATGCACAAGTGGACGAGAAGGGAGAAAAAGTTCGACCAAACCACAAACGATGTATCGTTATTCTGAGAGAAGTCCCTAATTCAACACCAATAGAGGTATGTACTCTTCTGAACTTAACCTTGTAGTGACAAATACCATCTGAAATTGACATTGAAATGACCATGGTCATGTTCCAAGTTTAGTGTATAATACATTGCAAGTGAAGTTCTACAGTTTGGGAAATACTAGAATTATAAAGGATTTAAAAGTAGTGACAGTTTTTTAAATCTGCTGTAACTGTTCAAATGATAATGGTTGTTTTTCCTAATTGTACCAAGTCATTAAGGAGATGATGGTGGCTCCCAGCCACAAAGAAAAGGGAATGGAATGATGCAATGTATAATAAACAGCCATTAACTTTTGAATCAAACTTGTATTCCTGTATTTATCTTTGACGAGGAAGGACTGAGAGGTCATTTGCTGCATCAGTGAAGTAGCCTCAATTCCAGTGCTGTGGGACATACCTTAATTTTTAACCAAGTTTGTATTTTTAACAAAGTCTATAAAAGAATAGGTAATCAGTTAATTGATCATTCCACTGAATAGAACAACATTAGTACTTGATGCTCTATCTGCAGGATGTGGAAAAGCTCTTCTCAGGCGAAGACTGCCCAAAGTTTGTCAGCTGTGAGTTTGCCCACAATGACAACTGGTATGTGACCTTTGACTCGGATGCTAAAGCACAGGAGGCCTACCAGTACCTAAGAGAGGTGGTCAAAACTTTCCTTGGAAAACCTATTATGGTAAGTGCATTCTTTGCCTTGTTTGTACAGAAAATAATCTAATGTAAGTATTAGCATTTTTTTTCTTTCTCCAGAATCGGTGTTTAGATTGTGTGGTTGAAACATAAACAGTGATACATCTTGGCATTGTAATTGGCAAAATAGGGTTCTGAAAGTAACTGTTCCTAAGCAAAACAGTGTTCGGATTGTAATTGTTCCTAGGCAGACTATTGTTCTGTCTGAAATTGCTTCTAGGCAGAAACTGTGTTCTGAGAGTAATTGTTGAAATAATCCATTGATAAAATTTTATAAACCTAGTACAATTATGGTGGAACTAAATCCTTTCTTTTGTATAGGCCAAGACATGTGTATCGTACTTTGATCTGTGTATCTCACCATCCATCCATCCATCCAAGTATTGGGGCCCTTGGTGATCTGACGTGCTTGCCTTAACTGTTCACTGCCATCTCACCTATGTTTTCATATGTTTTGAGTCTCTGGCTTGGCCAGTGGGGGTATAGGAGAAAGTTTACTAGCTACTTTCTGTGGGTCATGATTCTTACCAATGTTTTCCTGGGTTTGCCTATCATGCTCTGAAAACTGGTGTTAAATCCAAAACAATAACTCGTACTTGTGTATAGCACCTTATCATTTATGTCGTAACAAGATTCCTCTGGAATTTCCATACATTAGTTACTGACAGAAACTACCGACATATCAGTACATTGAAAACATACCATGGTACATACCACCGGAAATATACTGTGCACCTCTTATGATTAGGTACAATTTGGACACCAATAAATACCCATCAATGATTATTTCTCATGTCCCATGACCCCAGAGAAAAGCCAATTGAAACCTGATATCAGAGGAAATATGCAATTACTTGTGAAGCCTGCCTTAGATTATAGTATTTGAACTTTTAATCTGCAATCTTAGGTGTAGGAGGGCTTGATGCTGATATTATGTTGTAAAAAGTTGACACGGACATAGTTTGACCTGAAGTATACTGGAAACTAATTGCAGACATAAAAGTAGTTCTCAGAATTTTTTATGTGTACAAAATGACAAATCGGTATCACCTGATCATTTATATATCCAATCACCTTTGTAGAAAACTACATCGATTCATTACAGTTGAAATGATATGTAGATGATGCAAGTGACGAAAGAGAATTTTTCTTAATTTTGTGTTTAGGCAAGAATAAAGGCCAAGCCTCTAATCCGATCTACCTATGTCCCTCGAAATAAGCATTATCATCAGTACCAGTTCCAGCACCACCATCAGCAGCCGCAACATCCCCAGCAACAACCAACCACATCACAGTCCCAACAAGAACAGGAGCAGGCTCAGCAACAGCAGCAACCACAGCAGCAACAACAGCCTTTCTCATACTCTCAACCATTTGCATTCATGCCCAGTGTCCCACAGTATATCAATAATCAACAGGTAAGCATTACTATTTGTATACTTTTCATCTATTTGCATTCATGCCCATTGTCTCACAGTAGGTCAGTAATCAATAGGTAGGCTTTACTATAACCATTTTCATTCATGCCCTGTTTCCAAGGTAAGTCAGTAATCAACAGGAAAGTGTTACTATTCTCATACTCTCAACCATTCAAATTTACCCCCCAAGGTACATTAGTAATCAACAGGTAAGTGTTACCATTATTGATTAGTAAAACTTGCGGCTGTTTGTTAAATACATCCAAGGAACAGAATATTTTTGTTCTTTATAAATCATGTACTTTTTTGTGAAAGAATCTGAGAAGCTATCACTATTGCAACTGATGTTACATTGGTGCAAAATTTGTACCTTTTTTTAATGGATGCTAAATTATAACGCCAAGGACCTTGATGTTTCAGAATTGTGCAACCATGTTCTCTGGCCATTAGTTAGCATATCCAAGGTATGAAGAAGAGGTGTTGTCGAGTTAATTGCATTGCAAAGACATTAAAGCTCTTTGGGATGTGCACATATTAAGATTAGACCTGATTAAATAAAAAGGCTGTGCTAGCTATGTTAATGCATGTACATAGGAAGGTGGATTATTTTTCACAGCAATAATCACTGGATCTTAGATCCAGAATAATGGTATAAATTTAGCTGTTTATTGCAGTCAAACTGGATAGAGCAATATAACCAAACTTTGGTCAGAAATATTCATCAAAACCCCTCTCTTGTGGATATGTTGTGATCTGTCATGGGTTTGACCATCCTTTGGTCATGGCTATGTAGGGAATTTATGAATCTTGTCTAATTGTGGACAGTTATAATTCAGGATATGATTGAATTAACGTTTGTTATACACAGTTACAGTAGTTTCTCGCATGCATTCCATAAATTCAATTGTACATTTTTTTTCTCTTTCAGACGATCCCATTCTATCCACCCCCTAATCCACTGTTCCAAACCTGGCCAACAACAACTACTACCCCTGTGTTGGACCCAAGTTTGGTAAGTCTTGTAAGTGAAAAGCTTTGAAACAGCTCCCTTTTTACCATATTCTTTGTTTTGATTTGTTTAAATTTGTGCACTGCATGTATATTTTTTTCAGCATGCATGATTGTACAATGCAAACTAAATTTATGAATCCCCATCCACCTATTTACCATAAAAACTTGGCATTAAAAAGTAGCGGCGATTGTAAGAAAACATTACTTTTATAAATATCAACACATCACAATTTGGTAATAGAAGTGCGTGAATTCTGGATCAACTGCCATAATCTGGATCAACTGCCATAATCTAGTACCTGTTTTGTATTTAAGCAGAAAATCACTTTCATTGATTTAGCTGCTGCACTGGGGATGGTTATACAGCAGACGAGGTTATTAGTATTTTGTGGTATTGGTTCTGCTTTTAATGCAGTTCTTGTGTATACAAGGAAAAGCCATTGCAATAGTATTTATTTTCTGTTGCCTTGTTGATAACAAAAAAATGGAAGTTCTATTCCTTTTTCATTAGAAGTTGCTCTTAAAAATAAAAACAAACATTTCTTGAAACGTACTATAAGGAGCATATTCACAGATTCTGCCCACCTTAATAAATCCGTTTCCCTTCCCCCTAAAAAATGACCAAGGGGTTATCTGCCTTCCCTCCTTGTGAAATTCCTGGAGAAATCACAGCACATGTAATGGCTACCTATTTATTTGACCTTATTATCAAGAAAGGTACAAAAATATTTTAGCGTCGATGGGTTTATTTAATTACTTGCTGCTATTGGTGGTAGTTTTGGTGAGTTGTCAGTAGCTAAATTAAAGTATTTGTCTATTGGTTGAACAAGGTAGTTTGAATGTAACTGGCAAAATTCATGCACATATAGGATTTTCTTATAATATGATATTAATTGTAAATTTCATTGTCGTCTCACTGGAGTAGTTTAACATTAAATTGGAAAAGCTTCTACAAAATAACCATACTGTTTACATGACCTTGAAATTTACCTCAGAAAAATAGAATGTTTTCTTGCGTCACATGAAATTTTCAATATGGCTTAGTTTATATATTAATTCATGCAACTTTAATCACAGTTATGCTATTTGCTGTGGATGCTGAGCCAATATCTTCATTGTGGCATTCCTTTTGGCTGTTCAGACTGTACATCTTCATTATGGCAGTAATTGTTCAGACTGTACATTTTCATTGCATTAACTTTCAGACTGTACATCTTCATTGTGGCAGTAACTGTTCAGACTTGCATCTTCATTATGGCATAAACTGATCACTGTACATCTTCGTTATGGCATTAACTGTTCAGACTACATCTTCATTATGGCATTCTCTGGCTGTTCAGGCTTTACATCTTTATTATGGCATTAACTGGTTGTTCAGACTTCATCTTCATTATGGCATTCACTTTGGAAGCTGAGACTATCTTTATGACATTGGCTATGGATGCTCAGACTGTACATCTTCATTATGGCATTAACTGGATGCTTGGACTGGATTACGTTTTCAGTATGATGCTGTGTATGTGTGGAATGGATTGTATTCTCATTATGTCACTATGGATTGCATGGTCAGTATATTGCTGTGTATGCATAGAATGGATTGTATTCTCATTATGTCACTATGGATGCTAAGATTGGATTACATGGTCACTATGTTGCTGTGTATGCATGTAATGGATTGCATTTTCATTATGTCACTGGATGCTTGGAGTGGATTGCATGGTCACTATGTTGTTGTTTATGCGTGGAATGGATTGCATTCTCATTATGTCACTATGGATGCTAAGATTGGATTACATGGTCACTATGTTGCTGTCTATGTGTGGAATGCATTGCATTCTCATTATGTCACTATGGATGCTTGGAGTGGATTGCAT
Organism: Venustaconcha ellipsiformis; assembly: GCA_003401595.1. Lineage (NCBI taxonomy): Eukaryota > Metazoa > Mollusca > Bivalvia > Unionida > Unionidae > Venustaconcha > Venustaconcha ellipsiformis. The sequence goes on from QKMX01351742.1 coordinate 26,967, forward strand.
GGTCAGTATGTTGTTGTGTATGTGTGGAATGGATTGCATTCTCATTATGTCACTATGGATGCTTGGAGTGGATTGCATGGTCAGTATGTTGTTGTGTATGTGTGGAATGGATTGCATTCTCATTATGTCACTATGGATGCTAAGATTGGATTACATGGTCACTATGTTGCTGTCTATGTGTGGAATGCATTGCATTCTCATTATATCACTGGATGCTTGGAGTGGATTGCATGGTCAGTATGTTGCTGTGTATGCTTGGAATGGATTGCATTTTCAGGATGTAGCTGTGGATGCAGTTTTTACTTATCGCACATACATGCTATAGCTGTTGTGATGTATTCACTGACATTCTTACATAGCTGGTCATTTGTACACTGAATGAAATATCTTTGATTTTGAATTTTTTACAAACTGTTTTGTCGGAAAATATATATTATAAGACTTTAGTGCATGCATTGAACTCCAGTTTGTAGACTATGCAACTTTGCATGATTCAGGTATTGTGAAAGATACTGCATTATCAGTGAAAATATATTGAGGTCCATTGAAACAATCGGTTTAAATGGTGGGAGGGTGTGCATTATCAGTGAAAAATAATGAGATCCATCAAAACAATCAGTTTAATTGGCGAAGGAGGGGGTGTAAAATAAAACGTGTAGGATCTGGGTAAGCCACTTTTAATTTGACATAGTCACCCATAGATGCAGTTATACTTTTTTGTTGTTTTCTGAACTCTTTGGGCAGTCAAAGTACCCTGGCAAATATTTAAAAATCACTGCTTTCCCTGCATACCTTGTTGGTTTATATGAAATACCCCTTAGTCTAAACAGCCGAATTGGGTAGTGTAATGATTAGTCTAAGCAGTTAGTCTAATGGGGTAGCATAAATGATCCGTCTGAGTGGTTAGTCTAATGGGTTAGCATAAATGAATAAACGATCCGTCTAAATGAAATGTCTAAATGTTAAGATTAAATGGTGAGACTAAATGGTTAGTCTAAATTATCAGTTTTAAACGACTAGCCTAAATTATCAACCTACATGATTAGTCGCAATGTTCAGCCTAAATTATTTGATTGAATGGGCAGTCTAAATTTTTTACCAGTTGCATTACTGTGAATTCATGTGGAGATTAACAGCAGCGGTATTTATATAAAAAAAAAAAAAAATGGTAAAAAAAAGAGACTAGTGCTGTGGTCAGTTTGAACTGGTCGCCTGTTTATCTCAAAGAGAATTACAGATTATGGAAAGATCTCAGGCAGTTGACATTTCAAATTTTGACCTTGATTAAGTGTGGATTTTCTGCTCCTTATTTTGATAAACTTCTGAAAGGACAGAAGACCACTTTTTATACAGTGACGTTGAAAAAGAATATTCTTTTCTGTTGCCAAGTTTAAATGCAAAACATTGAAAATAGTCTAAACATGTTATGGGTGTGTTTTGTTAGTAACTAATAACATGAAATTGAGATATTTTTTTAATGTTTTCATGTTGGTTTTATATTAGTAAAATAGACCTTTCAATTCTTCAGGTGTTGGCAATGAATGGCTATCAAGCAACCAGTGTGAAACTGAATCACCACAATTCTGGCAGTCGCCACCCACCTTTTAGTAGTATAAATAGAAACAGGTAGGTGCCTTGGATTCAATTTTGATAAAATATTCCAGTTTATTAAGTTTCCATTTATCTTAACTATAGTTTCTTTAGGAAGAACTGAAATGTAACTATTTGTGATTGGATATGTTGCATATATCAGAGAGACAATTGTAATATTTGTGATGCACACAATTTTCATTGCATTAAGCAAACTGGACTTTGTAAAGTTTTATTTCTCAATATGAAGATTCCTCTTCTTTTTTTAAAAAATTTAGCAGTTCACTGCCGTGTCTGTTAAAGATGTAACAAAATGTTGGACATGTGGTAGTCATAATGTTTATCCATCTATCCAGCATTTGGTGCCAACTTTTGGGTAATTTTTTTAAAGAGCAATATCTTTCGTTTTTATCATAAATGAAATTTTAGCCAATCAGTGACTAATTCTGTGGCCTAGTGGATAAAGCATCTGCCTTGGATGCGGGAGGTCGTGGTTTCGATCCCCAGGTCGAGTCATACCAAAGACTTACAAATATGGTACTAACA